>JANHGL010002280.1:0-32472 GCA_024611195.1 Ceyx melanurus | reverse complement strand
GCTCTCTCAGCCTCTCCTCAGCAGGGAGATCTCCACTCCCTTCAGCATCTTGGTGCCCTGCACTGGACTCTCTCCAGCAAATCTCTGTCTTTTCTGAACTGGGGTGCCCAGCACTCTACACAGCACTCGAGGTGGGGTCTCAGCAGTGCAGAGTAGATGGGGAGATGCTCCACTCCCTTCAGCACTGGACCACTTCCCTGCATTCCCATCTCTTCGTGCCACGACTTCTGGCTCCTGGGGATTTTCTGCCACTCAGCAAATTCACCTTTATTCCCTGCCAGGGGCCGGCTTGCACTAACACACATGCAAGCAAACTGCAGATGGGTCTAGGTGATGAGAACAGCCTTTTCCTCCTGCAGCACTGGCATCCCAGCAGGACAGGTGGTGACCCCCCACACACACACACAACGCCCGGGCATCGTCAAGAGCAAACAAGGGAATCAATTTTCCCCGGCAAGTTTCTTGCCTACACAGCTCAAAGACACCGACTGGGGCAACCTGCCGACTCCGACAAAAGCTGAATCCTCTTTCCCCCCCCCCCTCCTAAGGCCGCTTTGCTCTCTCATGCGGGACACACCTTGCCGTGCAATGTGCCCCCGGGGGCTGCGGTGATGGGTTAGCCAATTACACCCGGAGAAGAGGGATTTGATGAATGGATCCTTTTCGGTGCACTCTGCACTTTTGACTCATAAATTCCAGCGAAAACAAGGTAAATGGAGCGTAACTTATTAATGAGCAGAGCCCTAAATATCAAATGATCTGCTGTGAATCATCAGCTGGGGTTGCAAGAGCCTTCACATCCCGCTAGTTACAGAGTGCTGCAGCCAGGCAAACTCCACAGCCCACTGGAGTTCTCTCACAAGATAACCTAGGGAAGAGCACCCTGCTTGCTTTAAAGCACAAGACAGCCAGGAGCTTGCCAGACCTTCCAGCTGACCTCTTGCAAGCTTCACCTTGACTTGAAAGCACCGTTAGGACCGTGATGTATTATTGTGAGAGGCATGTGCACCCTAAAAACATCACCAGGCAGATCTAAACAGACACTCCAGGGAAGTCTCTTTTGTAAGTTGGAGGGAAGAGCTTTAATTGCTGCAGCATTTCTACCCTTCCACTGGTGGGTAAAAACAGACAGTCCTACCAGGTTTGCAAGTCTGCTAAAATCCGGATTCAGCCTGAAGCACCACATTGAGGATTCTGAAAGCTCACAAGAAGCCAAGGTAAAGAACATGAGAGAAGCCAAGGTAAAGAACATGAAGGACCTTCTTCCACCTCTATAAATGTTGTGATGGTCTGGGTTTGATTTTTTAAGAGTAGAAAAAGCAGGACAAAAGTACAGTTGCAAACAAGAGAGAAGCTGGGTGCTTCCCCTCAGAAGCACGAGCATCACACACTTGTGCATCAGTGTGAGCACAAGCATATCCACACGCTGGATGTTTACAAGTCAGGGTGAAATACCCTGTGTGAGCACTTTTCTCATCACTGTCTTGGTTTGAGCTAATTCATTTCAATGCTGCTTCTTCCACAATTGATCTAACACCTCTGGATCTTCTACAACTCTCTTTTCTGCCTTTTTCCAGTTTTAATTTGCTAGGTGTTCTCGAGCACTTGGCTACACCTCTGCCTCCTGGTACTGAGCTCCAGGTACCTCTGTGCTGGGGAAATATCTTTAAAGGAAGGTTTTCTTTCACCTGTATTGACAGAAGTAATAATAATAAAGAGTGCCCACTTATTCCCTAAAAGCCATTTCTTCCTCTGTGGGTATGAAAATGTCATTTTTCAACTGTCTTCCCTCTAAACAAGCTTGAAGTGAGTTCCTCCTGCAAACTCCTCTCTCCTTGCAGCAACACCCTTTTGTATTCCCTTTTGTTTCCTAGCCTCGTGCACATCATTTTGTTCAAATAAGCTGTCTGCCAAAATTTCAACCAGCAGATAGCAACTGGAACAGAAAAGCAAAACAAACCACCACGGCTTGACGTGAAAAGGGAAGTCAATAGAAAATTTCTGTAGCTGAAATTGATATTTAAAAATTTTTTTTTCTATTAGAGCATTTTTGCTCAAGTCTCTGAGACCACCTTCTTTTCGACCACCCACAACTTCAGCTGCACCTGCCAGGGAAAGCAAGTTTTTAGAGTAAGTAAAGCAAAAATAACTAGAATTAGTATTGCAATTGGACTAAAAAAAAAAAAAAATAAAAAAAAAATACAACAAACTGGAAAGAAAAGAAATAATTACTACTGAAGTCAACAGAAAGAAAAACTTTCTATCAACCAGATGTCAGCTCCTATCAAAGGGAGCTGAGAAGCATCTTCCCAAGTCAGCAAGGCAACAGAGTTCCTCAGGAAAACCCATCTTTCCCCTTTACTGATCTAAAGGTGTAACTAATAATTACAATTACAAAAGACTGAGCAGCACAAGGAGTTCAGAGATTAGCAACAATTAACTCCATCTAAAAAAAGACCATTTTACTACCTGACCTCCCTATTTTAATAGCAACTGACTGACTTAGGTAGAGCTTCCCAGAGATACTGTCACTGCTGTAAGGGAGAAGATGACAAAATGAGCAGAACCTTCAAGTGAATGTTTCATTGGTGGCCTGAGTTAATACCTGGTGTTTACTTAGCCAGTGGATGACTGATAAGCAAGATCTGCTGCTAATTCCCAATACTGATGTGCTGAAAGTGCCTTCTGCTGGAAGCATTAGGGAGCAGGGTGAGGCTAAAGTTGCCCATCTGCTTGAATAATGGGACCTGGTTACTGTGCTGTCCCTTTCCTCAGCTGTCCCTGCCTCTGGCAGCATCACCCTGACAGAAAGAAGGGTGTTTATTCAGTTTAATGCATTAAACTGAACTGTGAGATTACATGGGCTGCCTCTCCCAGCCAAAGTGTATTCACCACTGATAAATTCCACTCCTCTGCAAAATTAGAATTAAAAAGTCACCAGCCAATACCCACAGAAAACAAATGACAAGCCTGCAGCTCCCCAGGACCTGTGCTTTGTCCAGAGATGCCATTAAGAGCCAAAGCCACGAGTGAGAAACTAGATGTTGTGAGAGGCTGTTTCACAGGGTGGGAAGCAGAGGCTCAGGGAGACAAAGTACTCCCAAGCCCAGCCAAGAAACCTCACCTATTTCCCTCAAAACCATCCCTCTTCTCATGCCTCAAGGAGAAATACACTTGGGGGTGAAAGAAAATGAAGAAGGAAAACAAACAACCAAAACTAAATCCCCAGAAGACAAGTGATTTGATCACAAGCCATCAATCAAACAACTTAAGGACCTCTTTGGAGCAGCTGTATTACCAGAGATGGCCCCAGGGATCATTTACCACCTCTCCTCATGGCTATTTTGGTGATTTCAGGAGTGGTCAGGTATGCCAAGGTCCATCTTTCTGGTCTGCTCTGATGCCCACCCTCATTCTTCCTTTGCTAGTTCCAACCTAACAGAGAAAAATGCAGATTTCCATGGCAGCAGAGCGTGCTACCTGGATAGATCTGGGTTGGTGAGATCACTCCTCACCCAGCCTTCCCCTCCACTTCCCTGCAGTGTTGTCACAAGCTTCAGGCAGCACAACTCGACACAATAAATAAACCACACCCCAAAAAAAAAAAAAAAGCAGCAACATCTTTTTTCTGCCCCTTTTTTGTGTTTTGAATAATGGCTTCACGACAAGCTGAATGGGAAACTGCCTTAATGGCTTTCCATGGGCAAAGCTTGAGAACACTGTAAATTGCCTTGCTTAATGGACTCAGGAATTCACTTCTCCACTTGGAAATTCCAGCCCCACTCGAACGCTTTTGGTCCTTGGGAAATGCACACACTCAGCTCCACAACTCTGTGGGAATTATTTGCCTCTGGTGGGTTTGATGGAGCAGATGCTTTTTCTGGGACCAGAGGGGCACCTGCATCCTCCAGCCCTCTGGAACAAAGGCACTGGCAGCCCTGCCCACCCCGAGGGGCTCTGCAGACTCACCACCCTCCAGAGCTCTGCACAATTTCTATCAGCACAGGAAAAAAAAGCCAACAGTAATCAAAAGGACCAGCGGGCATCTGCCTCTAAATGTACTCTAATGGCCAGCAGCCTGAGTGGGGTGGGGTTTAAGTTAGTCAAGAGAAAAATCAACTCATTAGACTGTTTTCCCCCTACCACGACTGCCTGGGAGGAGGTGGAGGGAGGACGGAGTGGCCTTCATCACCCCACTGCCTCCCACACTCATCCAGCCACCACTGAGGCTGATGAAAGCAGAGGTCGTGCTGGCTTTGGAGGATGCAAACTGTGCACAGGAGCAGTCACAGGCATTCAGCAACCCCCCTCTTCGTGCTGTGAGCTGCCTTTGCTCATCAGCAGAAAGCCCAGCCCAGCCCTGGTCCCCAGCCCAAGCTGGCAGAGGGGTACAACCCCAGCCACCTTTGTGGCTCTGGGCTCCATCACTCTCATTGATGGGGCTTGCACACAGGAGCTGGGAGTGAAAAATTCTGCCTGCTCTGGTGTTCAGAGCAAAGCAGAATCCAAAGGTGATGATGTGTGTATTTTTATTGCTATTAACTTACTCCACTTAAGTTTTCTTTAGACACAAAAATTAAAGTGAAAGCATAAGAATGGTCACTCTGGCTGGGACTGGCTGCTGGGCTGGGTTCTTCTCAGCTTTAGGCACATTAGAAAATGAGGCTATGAACTGTTGTCTGGGGCAGGGGGATTCCTTCCCTTCCCTGTCCCCAAACTCATGGCTTTATCTGCTGAGACAGAAGAGATTTCACATCACATACAACCTCTGCCTCACCCCAGGGCAGCCAGGCACACACCTCAGCCCATCAGACCCTGGCTCAGAGAGGTGGTGGCTGCCCCATCCCTGGCACCATCCCAGGGGAGGTTGGGGAGGGCTCTGAGCACCCTGCTCTAGTTGCAGATGCTCCCTGGAGGGGGGTTGGACTTTAAACTGTCCTTTCCAACCTTAAACATTCTGTAGAACACCTCTCTTTCACCCAGACCACAAGCACTGCAGAAAAAGCAAGTAGCTGTTTTATTTGGGTTTGGTTTTTTTTTTGCATGCATGAATTCTACAAAGGAGGGCGTAAAAATCGAGGAGGAAAAACCTGTAGGCAAACGAATGTTCTTTGCAATTTATGTGAAGTCTAAAATACTCCAGGGAGCACAGGTTCCAGGTCTGATTACTGCTAATTTACAGAAATGTGCAAACACAGGGCTGCACCCACCCTTGTGCTGAGAATAAAACAGACATGGCCACAGCTGGGACCTGAAGCAGAACTAAAACACACTGAAAATACTTCATTCTTTTCCCTCCTGTGTACCTGAACTGCTCAGAGGGATTTGTATTTTATTTTCCCCTTCTACTCAAAATTGAAAAGAAGAAAAAAAAAAAAGAAAAGAAAAAAAAAATTCACTTCTAGGATTAGATCCTGAAAACCAGATTCCAGCTGGGAGCTCAGGCACCTGCAGAGCCGTATTTATAAATGAAAGCACTGACATGCTTTTAAATACAGTGTCATCAGAAACTTAATTATACAGCAGCAAGTCTCTTAATTGGAAGCCACGGAGCAATCTATTGGCTTCGTCACGTCGTTTGACACTCTCCAAACCTCTTTTCCCAGGGTTGTTTGTGTTGTCTGGCTGGGGTTTGAACAGTGCTGTTGGTTTGCAGGCTGCAGTGGGATTAACCCTATTTATCTTCCCGGGCTTTGTTTCCTTGAAAGCAGACTTGATTTGCATGGGTTTGTTTCAGGGAAGCAGGAAAAGCCTTTTCCCAGCCCAGAATCATCTTTGCTCTGCTCCCAGCAGGGTACTTTGAGCATCCAAAAAAATACCCCACCATGTCCAAGCTGGTACAACTATATCCCACCAGTGAGACCAGCTCTGAAACACCAGTTTTGTCCCCAAATTCTTCAATGCTCCAACCTCTCCAAGCTCCAGGGCACAGGTTCCTCTTGCCTCTGCAAGCACAAGCTGAAGAAGCACTGCCAGACATGGGCAAGATGAAAAGCTGAAGTGAAATAAATCATTTAATATCTGCATGACAGAGCTTGGGAAGCTCATTTTTTCCCCCCCTTCCAATTCAACTGTGTTGTGCCCAAACCCTGCATTCCTTGTTTTCATTCCACTCAAGGAAATGGGTTTTTCAGTAGCTTTGCCTGTCTCAAGGATCCTGACCTGGGAGATGCCAAAGCACCTTTGCCAAGATTGAAAATGGGAATAAACTGAGTTTTGCTTTATAAGGTTGTAACATCCAGCTCCTGATTGCCTAAATCACACTCATACACTGAGTCCATCATCTTCAGGTTGGCACCCTTCAGAGTTGAGTTTGAGGGATGTCTCCTCCTCTGCCTCAATCACCCCAAACATCTCCACAGCATCCCAAACCAGGAGGAAAAATGAAAATAACACTAGTGACCCTTGTGTTTCTGCTCACACCTCATCCTCTGGTTGCTTAGCCTGATGCACCTCCAGCCTGGGCCACCTTCTCTGTGTTTGCCACCCTTCCCCTGCCCCCCTGCCCTGGTCCCATGGGAGCTCTGTGGTCAGGACCTGGCTGTGATAACTTAGCTCCTGCTATTCCCATCACACCTTGGGAGTGGTGCCTGCAAAACCACCTTTTGAAGTGGGAGATTAAAGAAGTTTAATTACTTGAGCTGGAAGCTCCCAGTCCAATTGATTTGTCCTGTTATTTAAAAAAATATATATAAATAAAAAGAAATCATATCTAAAATCTCCTTGTTTCCAAACACAGCCAGGAGAGATACAAACAGGCAGCCCCTTGGTGTGGGTCCAGCCAGCATCGACAGCATCACAAAAGGATCTTCCACTGCTACAGGGGGGAAAAAAAAAACCAACTAAAAAGATAACAGCAAAAATTGATATTTCATCTTAACCCAGGGGGTTATGAAAAGCCAAGACAATAAATCTGCTCAACTTCAGATAGCCTGAAGAAACGTGACCTTTTCCCTCCTGTTTATAACCCACGGGGATGAAACGAGCACCCAAATCCAATTCAGTTATATTTTTATTTACCTAATCTACCAGCTGATGGCCTTTAAATTTGCCTCATTTGGGAGATGTGCTCGGGCAGAACTGGCAGCAGGACTGACACCCCCTCCAGAGGGAAAGGTTTGATGCTGGCCCTGCACAAAGCATCACTTGGTTATTGCCTTCCCAGGCCTCCTCTCATCAGAGCCTTCCCTTGGAATTAGACACATCTATTTCCTTTGCCTTCCTATTGGATTATGAGGTATTTAAGGTAGGTATCATCATTCTGAGCTATGATTGCATGGTATCTAACACAACCAGAGTCTAACCCTTGGCTAGAGCTCCTAATCACCACGGCACTGAAAATATTTCATTTTCAGTTCTAAATTGAAGAGCCAGTTCTCAATTAGCTGGAATAACCAAAGGATAAATACCTAAAGTCGAGCAAAAACACGGTTAAAAAGGCATGTAATTTCACCTGAACACAATATGCTTTTACAGCTTATGGATAAAATTCAATTACTGGATTAAATAATTCAACTGGTTGTGTCAGCTCTATCAGCCACGTGCCCATGGAGAGGCTTGAGCTCACACACCCAACTGGAAACATCTCCTTCAGTTCCCTTTCTTCAGGAACATTTCTGGATGGGATCCTCTGCCTTGCTCCAAGAGGAAACAACTCACTACAGCTGGGCAACACAGCCAGAGTATTTCTGGATTATTTAACAAATATAAATTAAATTTGCAGAGAAATGCTCCAGGATGATCTAGGTCCCCTTCCAACCCCTAACATTCTGTGATTTGGTTCTGGAGCAAATCTGGGAATTCTCCTGAATGATCCTCTTCCCATAGGAATGGAACTTAAGTGAAAAAAAGTTTATTAAATCAGCTATTTATAAAAATAAAAACACCAAGCTCCCCTGACTAGCCTTGAACTGCTAGTGGAGAAAGAGGAATAAGAAATCAAGCTAAATCAATCACCTCAGCCTGGGTTGAAACAGGTAATCCCCTGGCATCTCCAGGGGATTCATCTCCAGTGAGCAAGTGGCTCTTTATTTCCCCTCTCCACTGCCCAGCAGAGCCTGAGTGGAATAAAGGACCCTTCCAAGTAAAATATATACTTCACCAAATCCATATTTGCATAGAGCTGTGGTTTTGTTACCCACAGAATGCAACGTAAATTACTCTGAGACAGTTTCCCCTTTTCCTTGCCTTTTAGCAGAGCAAAAAGTGATTTACATTCTGTTTGCAGGTGAAATCATGCAAAATGCTTAATTATAAATAGCACTTGTAAATATAATCCTTTCAGCTGGAATATTTGGATAGTGAAAATGAGCAAGACCTTAATAACGATTTCAGTTACAAAACTTAATTAGACCTGTTTCTCATTCTGGCTCAGGCCCCGTGCAAAGCTCCAGTGTAAATCCCAGGAGCAAACCCTGGCTGGGTGTGAGGCATCCACACTCCACCAGCCACTGCAAGGCTGCCACAACTTGCTGAGGATCCATCCTCAAGTAGATACAAGTGAACCCTAGCAAAAAAAAAAATACAAAAAAATAAAAAATAAAAAATAAAAATAAAAATGTAGCCCCATTTTTTTTATTTATGGAGAAAAAAATAAACAAAACCAACCACACTTCCTCAAGCCAAGTTCAGCAGATGAAATATTTAACTTGCCACCAAGGTTGTGGCAAGATAAAGGAGAATGTTTATAGGTGTTGATAGGTTTTAATTTTATTTTTCTCCAGGTATATTTACTAGGATTGATCATCTTTACAAATAATAGTGTAGAAGACATTCTGCTTGGTCTAAGTGCTCAAACATTATGAGTTGCTACCAAAGCACTAACTTGGTGTCTCAAGACCACCAAAAAGTGCCAGATGATACAAGGCTGGGGTCAGAGAAGAGTTTAGACTAGATTATCACACCATAATAAAAAGCTGATTAAAATTTCCATCTGGAAAATAATTTTTTACTACATCTCTTGTGCCAGGGCTTGGCTGTTCAAGGGAATTTGAAGTACAAATTACTAAAAAATAAAGAAACCCAACCAATAGATCCCAACACAACCAAAACAACAGTGTTTGTGCAGCTGGATTTTCTGTAAAATTAACTTTTTTCTATTCAGCAGAGTTCATTCCTCTTCCTTGCTCTTTGGGTGAAGCCCTCTGTTCTCCATCACAGCTCCATGTGTGATAATAAATGTGATACCATACACAGAATTATTCTGACATCAGGCTGGGAATAAATGGAAATTGTGTTTGCACAAATTCTCTTCAAAAAAACAAGCAGCTCTTATTTTCATGACAGTGTCCTTTGGCATCAAGAACAAAGAAGAAAGATGCTAAAAAAAAATAAAATACAATTTAAAAAGCTGAGTAAATCCAAACTGAATCTTTACAGACCCTTACAGGCTCCAGACACAAGCTGCTGGGGAGCCTCATTGCCTTGACTCACCCAGACAAACTTCACCTGAACAAGTAACTCCTGGGAAGTCCCAACTGAGGTTTTCAGAGGTGGTCACAATAATTCACAGATGAGTGAAGAGAAACTGCAGAAGGTTTTGGGTTGGGTTTTGGATTTTGGTTGGATTTTTTTAGGTTTTTTTTTAAATTCTTATTTTTTATTGGTTTTTAAAGCCTGGGAATTCAACCAGGTTCAATATTAAATTCAATTTATTTTCAGGGAGGTTCCACACTCCTGAAAACCCAGCTAGGTATCTTCCCCAGGGAGCACACAACTCCTTCAGAAGTCCAAACCTTCATCCTTTTCCCTAGTAAAACCAGCAGTGATGGAACTCAGACCAAGAACAAAAGCACCTTAGACTACAACTGGGCAACCCAAGTGTCCTGGGATTACAAAGAGGATTTTTGGACCCTTATGGAACCAAGTGCTGCCTTAATTTACCACATCAGAGTGGCAATTCCCTAAAGGCTCCATGTTGGAGCTGCACATGGATTAAGCAGGAGCAGAGGGGAGAAATCCCAGCCCTGACAACACCCACAGTCTGAAGCTTTAACCCCACCACGAGCAACACCTTGGGAACATCTCCCTTGGAAAGGGGAGGAATTTTGGACTCATACCTCAAATCCTGAGGTGCACAGAGGTCTGCTCCGTGCTGAAGCTCTGCCACACCAAACAGCACGTGAAAGAGTGTTGAAGATGCACTGAATCAGAAATAAACTCAGCATTTCACAAGACCCAAGATGACTCAAATCAATGAAGCAAAAGCCTAGGCAATGTTTACAGCAATGCAAATTAACTCAGGGTCAGCTCTGGGCTCAGATGCACCAACACAACCAGGGAGGAGGGGGTTGTCCCAGAGAGCAGCTTTCCACAAATTTGGGATTTTTTTTGGTCTTAAGGGCAACTATCAAAGGAAGATTCATGAAGGTCAAGAGAGGTCAAGGCTTGGGAGCTTTGCTGAAGCAGGGACTTGTCCCCGTTGAGCTTGGACAAGCTTTAAACACCTCATAAAATACCCAGATACACATTGCAGCTTGAGAAAGCAGAAAGCACAGGAGAGAAAGACTAATTAAAATTTAAAAAATAATAATTAAAATGTACTTCCTGTCCATTAGACCAACGTATTTATTAAATGAGGACAAGGAAGGTAAATAAACAGAGACCTTTTGATGTGCTGATTTGTAAGTTAAGGGAAAAAAAATTTACCATGCAGTGATTACACAGTTGATTAATTTTCAGGAGAAACTTCATCTTTTTATTAAGAAAAAGGAATGCAATTATAACTTCAGCATGAACCAGTTTATCCCATGCCTGGTGTTTCTTTCTCGTTGTCAGTTTAATGCCTCAAAATTATTTATCTTATTATTTATCGCTGTTTGTTTTTGAAGGACATCTTTTTGTGCCTTCGAGCCACTTTATTCATTAGTTCTCTGGAGTTCACGTCCTATTTCATTATGTTTTAATCTTTACAGTTTGTTAATTTGCATTTCATTTCCTCGTGTAGCAAAAAAAAATAAAATAAAAAAAAATAAAAATTACTCCGAAAAAAAAGTTATTGTAAATATTAATACAAGTCAAATGATAATCATCCCAGAAAGCATTTTTGCAGCAATAACAATTACCTATATCCAGGGCAGAAAATAGCAATTCAAGTAGTTACAGAAACAAAACCACCTCCTAAAAGAGCAGGCTGAGCCATCACTAAACAGCACTATAATTATCAGCAACTTGCTTAGAAGAGAAACTGCCTGGAGAAAGAGACCTGCTTGGTATCCAGGTATCTAAAACCCACCAGAAATTGGGCTACTTTATCTTCTCCACAGCATCTGAGTGCAAACAACTGCTAAACTAAACACTGTGAAACACAGAAAACACCAAACCAAGCCAAAAATAAAATCCTAGACCAGAAAAAATAATGAACCAAACAACAAACCAGGCAGATCAAACTTCTCCCTCCACACACCACCAGCTCCTAGCACTGCACCACGACCAGTTCAGTTCTCCCCTCAGAAGAGAAATGATCAATTTAAACCAACAAACAAAATCTTCAACTTACTCAGATCTGGACCAGCATCCCCCAGGCTCCGAGCTTTGCTTTGGCTGCCCCAGGCCATCACACCACCAACTTGCTCTACAGAATCAACTCAGAAGAAACCAGCAGCAAAACATCTTCCCATTGCTGGAAGAGCTGCCTCATGCCATTTTGGAGGTGGATAATTATCCTCATTAGCCAAATGCAAGGCAGGCTTGGAACTGCCAGTTAGTTTTCATAGAAGCAAGCACTTAGTGACTCGAAATGTGCAGTGGAGAGCCCCAGCTTTGATTAGTTCCCTAATTAACCTCCTGCAATCCCAGAATGAGCTGTGGAGGAGTTAGGAGAGCAGGGGGCTATGGGAGCTGCTCATTGAACCACCTCCACACAAGAGAAAAAGGAAGCTGGGGGACCAGCATTTGAACTCACCCCTTTGTAACTCTGCTTGTTGCCCTTGGATGAAGTCATTTGTCCCCCAAAAGTCATTTGATCCCAGAAAAATCATTGGATCCCACAGAGATCCCCCACGAGCCCTGTCTATCCATCCCAGCAACCTGCTCTCCTGGATGTCTTTGCATGGCAGTTCCATGGGCTTAACCCAGGGGCTGGGAATAAATCAGCCTCATTCCTTTATTGTTTTCATCTCCAGTTCCTCAGCTTTTCTGTGTTTTCACAACTGTTTTGGTAGGGACCAGCCCTCCACCACCCACACAGGCCTGAGGCAGCTGCTTTCATTTGTCATTAGGACAAAATGCCCTAACTGGGCTTCTGAGGACCTTACAGGATTGATCCTCACAAGAAAAAAATTCAGTGGTCCAACCTGGAAAATTAGAGCCTTCCTTGATGAGAGACCTGAGGTAATTTCTTTTAATCATTAACTTGGAAAAAAACCTCAGAGCTGACCTTTTAGATAAGCACAAAGGAATCTGATCCACAGGGTTTTCAACATTCAAGTCATCCTATGAACTTTTCCCACCATGATCTGGGAGAAAGAGAGTGGGTAGAGGTGGGCAAGGAAGAAATCCCCCTGTCCATGGAGAAAAACAAACCCACTGTGCTCTGCTAACAGTCCCAAAGATCTAGGAGAACCAGTGCTGACCCAAGATGGGATGTCCTCCTCCCACCAGAGGAGCCCAAGGTGAATTCAAAGGGATGATTTCCAGCCACCCAGGGAAAGCTGGAGCTAATGAATTCAAATAACAAAGCAGCCAGGTTTGAACTGGAATTTTGCAGCTGCAGACTCCTCACTGAACAAACCAAGTTTCACATTTGCCACCTCCCTACAGATAATATTCCCTTTCCTCCCAAAAAAAGGACCTATACCCAGGACATCTTGGTGTCCTGACTTTCCCCAGCACTGGGTCAGTGCTACAGCCTGCACTGAGGGGTATCTCCCAGCCTCATTTCCACCAGCTTTGTCCTGGGGAAGACAAGAAAAGTCTCAGCAGCCTCGGTGAATTTTCACATCCCCTGAAACAAATCCTCTGCTTCTCTTCTTTCCAGAGGAACGGGCCAAATTCTGCTCTCACTAGGTGAAGTCTGCAGCAACCTCCTCACAGTCACTTGAGTTTTGCTGGGTTTTGGAGGGATGGAGCTGGAAGCAGAGAGGTTTTACTCTGGCAGAGAACTGAAGTTTGGCAGAGCCACCCCAGATTCTGCAGCAGCTGCTCTGATTCAGAGGAGATAAAAACACAAAGCAAAAGCTGAATCAAATAAAAAGTCAACATACCACGTGAGATGAAGCAAGGACTCAAAGAACAGAAGCACCCATCCAAGGGTTAGGCAGCAGACAAGTCCCAGCTCTGCTCTGTCTAATCCAAGATGAGTTAATTCCTCTTCTCTGTCTTCCAAAGGAGACAATCTGGCACAGGGGATGATTCTGTGGCACAGACACAGCACTGAGGAGGAAGCCAAGGCCCCCACCTTGACCAGCTTAAAAGCCCAACACCCATCTTAATCACCCTCCTTTTAGCTTTCTTCATGCTTTCCTGTCTTTTTTTTCCTTCCCATCAAATCTATTTCCATGGATCCTGAACACCATGGAAACAGCTTAGGTTTTTAAGCTGCTGAGACCACTTCCAATCCTTCTTACCCTCATTCTCTCTTTCTGGACCCAAATCCATCCCCACTTGGCCACTGCCTCTTGTCTGGTTAACTGCAGGTTGTCCAAAGGGACTTACCAGAGTTCTGGATCAGGGCCAGGGCTCTGCAGCACTTTGGGAATCTCCTCTAGAGCAGCTTTCTGCAATCACAACTTGGTGACACAAACCCATCTATTTTAGAACCATCATGAACTTCTCCTTCTTCCCTCTTTGCTGCTGTGATGCAGAATTCAACCTTCTCAGGAGTCTGCTCTACTCAGGGCCGAGCTCCAAGGGGTGCAGAAAGATGAATTCCCTTCAAACCATCTTCCCTTGAAGCTGGTGGAAGCGTGTCCCTGATCTTCAGCAGGCACCAGGGTGGTGGGAAACAGCTCCCCATCAATAACAGTCAAGCACAAGGCTCGACTTTGGCTCCCCGAACGATCATCAGTAATGATGCATCCCAAAGTATTTTTGATGAGTGAATGATAAAAGTAAACAGGCCAGGGTAATAATCAGGCTTTATTTATAGCCAGGTGAAACACCAACGTTGCCAGTTTTCCAAAGTGACTTTGGAGGAACTTTGTAAAGGGGATGCTGAGAACATTTCCCCCTCCCCTCCCCACCCTCCTGCTTGCCCACGACCGTAACGGTTATTGATGGCCGTTGGAAAATGGCAGCTACAGAGCAACACAGCCTGTTATTCCGTGTCAAAATTGGTTTATGGTGCTGTATTTTTTCCTTGTTTAAGGCAGCACCACTCATTTACAACATTAAACAACGTGATTTATGGACTTGAGCGGAGCTTACTACATTTAAATGTTTTAGGCATTTCATTTTTACAACGTACCTTGTTCCAATATAATCAATGTGGGGGTTTTTTTCTGCCTTTTTTTTTTTTTGCCTTGTTTTTTTTTTTTTTTACCTTTAGGCTGCGAGAGGAATGTGGTTTGTGTTTTATAGCAAAATCAATATAAGAATTAATGGCTGACGAACAGAGTAAATGGTAAGAAGTACAGAGAGGTTGTGAGATCTCTTTCTCTGTATCGATTCCATTAGCATCAGGTTGCCCAGTTGTACAAGGTTTCATATTTGATCAGCAAGCAGGAGGCATATTCCAAAAACGGGGGAAGTTCAGCACTGAAATCACTGTGGCAAAGTCACTGAGGTTAAAGCAGGAGTGGAGACGAGCCAAGGTGGATGGCAGAACACGATGTGCTTGAGAAGCAGCAGCTGGAAACATCAGATGGCCACGAATGGGGCTGCTCTGACTTCTAGTAAAAGCTGGGATCCTTGAGAGGTGACATTCTCAGCTCTTGTGTACTGCTGGGGTGTATGGTTTTTAATTAGTTTTAAAAAAAAATATGATTATAAGAAGAGAATGTTACTCAAGTTTTCTTTCTAGTAGGTGAAAAGCAATTTCTTTTTGTTTTAAATGCATGCAGTCTAGATTTCTAGTTAGAGATGGAAAGGGTGAGGAGCTCCAGCAAGCTACAAGCAATGTAACCTCAACATGAGGAGGAACTTCTTTGCTGAGAGGGTGACAAAGCCTGGCACAGGCTGCCCAGAGAGGCTGTGGAGTCTCCTGCTCTGGAGACTTTCAAACCTGACATGCCCTGGGTGACCCTGCTCTGGCAGGGGGGTTGGACTCGATCTCTAGAAGTCCCTTCCAACCCTTAATGTTGTTTTTTTTTCCCTTTGCCTATTTTTCTTTCCTGAATCTTGCCAAGGGTACATGTGCTGGGGCATAGAAAGGCCCTAAAATTACTGTTCAAATCAGGCTCTAGACATCCCCACATCCCCTGATGCTGTAGCATCTGTTACTATTCTCATCTTCTCCCTTTCCTTTGGGAACATCCTTTTCATAACCATCCACAGGTTTTCATAGATGCCAGCAAACAGGTCCAGGAGTGGCAGTCGTGACATACAAAATGTTATGCTCCAACTGTTCCAAATCATCTTTACATGGCACCTCTTGTTCGCTCTGCTACGAGGAGTCTGAAAGTTTATTGGTCTTTGGGATGTACTTGGAGCAAAAGAATTTAATTATATCCCGTTTCAAAACAAATTGTTGATGCAGACTCGAAGTGTCAGTAATTAGCTAATTTCACCGTGCACGTTCCATTATCACTGTCACACCATTGATTTGAAGGGTGTTTATTTGAAGAGTCCTTCTAGCGTTGCAGCTACCCCTGTACTAAATGTAATAATAATAGATGGTGTGATTGGCAAGGCTCACCCATTGCTCTCATATTTAAAGTAATGAGCTCTTAGAGAAATTCCTACTCAAACGTGGAGATTTAGATGGCAAGGATTAAAATGTTGGCCTTAATGAAACTGGTAATAAAATACTCATTGACTTCCCAGGGTTTAAATATCATCAGCTCCTTGCAACTCGAGATGATTAGTGACATAAACTAAGTATTAAATAAACAATTATTAAGAGCTGCAGCCTGAGTTGGAGTGTCAAAAGGGCTGATGGCAAAAGACCCTGTTTATTCACTCACTGGTCCCTTAACCCAATTAAACATGTGTGCTCCATCCACATCACAGCATCTCAGCCCTCAGCAGGAAGATCACAGGCAGCAGCCCCCCAGCTCTGCCAGGGTTGCCCATTTCCCTCTGCCTGGAGAAGAGGATGAGGTCCCCCAGCCATACCCACCACAGAAGAACATGGATTGGGAGTCACCATCTTCCACCACACCCACCACACCAGTTCCAGCAGTGGCTGGGAAAGGACAAACCCTGCCACCTCCACGGGAAGGGTGGTGATAAACCAACCTGAGCCAACTGGGGTGGGTCAGAGGGGCTGGACCAGGGTGCTCATTGCCCCTCCTTGCTCCTGAGTTTCCCACCGAGTCCTAAAGTCACCGGGATCTTGGGCTCGTTGTGCCATGAACTTCCACTGGGTCATTACTGAAGCAAAGCACAATAAATTCTGAGACACTTTCTAATTTAAGAGAGGTAAGACTTAAAAAAAAATTCACTTTGTCTTTTTTTTTTTCATCTTTTAAGACCAAGATATGCAGATAAATAAAATGAATTTTTAATGATTCTATTAAAATGCTGCATAATTATATTTTTGTCATAACTGATTTTGATTCCTTTTGAAGTTGTTGATGATTTGAGATCCAGAGAGTACTGCTTAAACCATGCACCACCAAGCATAGTGATTGCCAATCTCATAGCATAGGATTTTACGACTCTGCTGTTATTCAGCAAAGCATGGATTAAATTTAAGCTTGCTTAGTGAGGAAGCACCAGCAGAAGTATCCATCAATATGCAGTGATCTCAGCCCCGAGCAGCTGGAGCATTCAAAGGAAAGTGCAAGCATCATTATGGGTTAGATATTCAAGATGGTTAGCTTGCAGCACGCTTAGCTTAGCAAAGCTTTGGGTAAATAGAATTTTCTCTCAAGAAAAAGATGCTGCTTTGTTAGCAAAGGGGTGTCCTACATCCAGAAATTAGAGGGAACTCCATAAAAAGCTTTAGTTTCAGCCTACTTACTGTAACAGAGGTGGAGCCAAGATCTTTATCCTAAATAGAGTTACTGGAGGAATGTGTTGCTATTTATTAATAGCAAAAAGCCTTTAATGACCATCAAGAAACACAGGCAAGGAAAACACCCTCTATATTTTCAGCCACAGCTCTGTAAGATGCATTCAGGGATATTTTTTTTCCCTAAAACATTATTTTCCTTTTAAATTAGGCATTGATTTGGGCGAAAGACCTAATTTGTTGATACTTCTGGTGAGTGGAAAATAGAATACCAGGGGATAGAGGCCCAAAATCCATTCTCTCAGTACAACAACTCCCATCACCACCATCCCTCTTGGCACCACAAGATGTTCAGAAATGCCCTCAGATTTTCAGTGGCTTTTGGCTTTATTCTGGCTTGGGGCATGGTCAAGGTCACGTGCTGCTGACGGTCCAGCTTGGATGCCAGCTGATAAAACCCAGCTTATCAACAAACATTATTAATAACCAGCTTCTCCCTGTTTTTACCCAAGCAACATCTTTGCCTCACCACCAGCTGGTGCAGCACTTTCAGAGATTTAACATCTCTGAGCCTTCATCACCAAGTTGAGGTGAGGGATTCATAAGTGGCTGGGCAGGAGGTGATGAAGGCAGGCAGAAAACACACTCTCATAATCCTCAAGACAACCCCAGGACTTCAAGGGAAAAAAAAAAAAGGATTAAAATAGAAAATACATAAAGGAACATTACACCAGCTATCTGAATATGCAGGATGTCATCTGTCCTCCTTTTCCCTTCAGTAAAGGAACTGTCAGATAATGGCCAAATAAATCACTCAGTGTTCCCAGCCACGGCTGCTGCCCATGCCTGTGAAGTGCAGCCTAAGTTCTGCCCCAAGACTTATGAACCACTCCAAAACTCAGATTGTTCTCCACGAGGTGTGCTGAGATCTGGATATCAACTTTCACTTTTTAATTAAAATATATGGGGGTTTTTTCCCCACTCCCAATCCACAGAAGGAAAAACAACATAAAAGTAATTGAGACTTCACGTTTCACATGTCAAATCATTACAGCTTCCCTTCTTCACTGGAGTGCCAAAGAACTGCTTATAACAAGATTCACCATCAAAAGCAAGCACCCTCCTTTCCAAGGATGACGGAATCAGGCTCAGATAAAACAGGAACCAGCTCGTGCTCAAAATGAATCCCTGTGTCAGGCTGCTGCACCTTTGCAAAGTCCTTCATCTCTCTCTCAAACCTGCCATACTTCATTGTCGTGTACGGGGAGATGCACCAGCTTCTCACCAAAATTACCTCCTAAAGCAGAAGCTATTCAGAAATTAATGCCTCTAATACCCACGAGCTGGACTGAGTCATATACATTGCAGGCTGTAATTTCAAGGTCTCATTCATCCCTTCTTGGTATATCAAGTATTTTGTCGTAGCTTTTTTGCTGTGGAGAGCTTTTATTCCTAGTGGCTTCTCTGCTGCTAATACACTGTTAAAAAGAAAAGCATAAAAAGCAAACAAAGAGAAGGAAAGAAAGTATTTCCTGCACTTGGAAGGAGCTGCTGGTCAGAAGGGATGTGAAACCATGGGATTTGTCCCCAGTAATGGAGAGCTGTGGGTGCTTGGCAGCACAGGGACCACTCCTGAGGCACAGATGTGTTGTGGTCCTTAGAGGAATGGACTTTTTATAGGGGCATCTAGTGATAGGACAAGGGGTCGTGGACTTACACTGAAAGAAAGTAGAGTTAGATTATAAATTAGGAAGAAATTCTTCACTCTGAGGGTGATGAGACACTGGACAGGTTGTGGATGCTCCATCCCTGGAAGTGTTCAAGGGCAGGTTGGATGGAGCAACCTGCTCCAGTGGAAGGTGTCCCTACCCATGGGGGTTGGAACTAAATGATCTTTAAGGTCCCTTCCAACCCCTGTTGCAGTGATTCTATGACTTTATGGGGACCTGGGCAGAAAACAAGGCTTAAATTCCACATCCAGTGCAGAGGTAATTTGGCAATATATGCCATGCAGAGCTGGAAATAGGGGACTGAATGAAGAAATAACCATTAATGCTGTAAGATCTTGGAAGAAACCCACAATCACCATCGAGGAACAACGGGTTTACCTGTTACCTCAGGTTAATGGAACACTTCCAAGCCCAAACTAATTGTCTGGAGATATTCTACAGCTTCCTGGAGAGCACAAACTCCTCCCACCAGCCCAATTTCCTCTCCACGACAGCTTCCCAATTAGTTTAGGTGGAGTAGACACAGGAAACACAGCACTGGTGGCAACCTAGATATCTTTGCAAAAACTTTTGAAAGGTAAGTAGCTGCTCTCGGGGCTGGGTAAGGAGTAAAGCAGTGATATTGAGCTGCACCTAAGACACCAGAAACCTTTTCAATTACTGTCATTTCCTCCTTGTTTTCACATGTTAGTTCCGGCTCGTTTTGGATCCGTTCTTTTATTTCTGCATTAAATCTGAGTAGTTCAGAGCCATGATCTCATCAGGCCTGAGGTCTGTGGGTAGCTGGGAATGTCAGATTCAAAAGAAAAGTGATTAGAAACCTCACTCTTCCCATGGTTTGCCTTGTTTCTACTGAAAGGTTGTTACAGTAAATGCAAAACCAATGTGGCCTGACACTGGAGAAAGTTAGAAGACTAGGAGACATAAAATGCATGAGTTATTTTTTACATTAGGTAGCAAACTGAGTTCTCCTTTAACCGCTTAATTACCTTGGGCTGACAGGAAAAAACATTGCTAGGAAAATTAGTATTATCTTTATTATGGATGTGTCCCTGAAGATGCTGATGCACTGACTTATATATCCACGGACGGGGCCTGGAAGCAATGAAATAATTCTACCTTGTGAGCAGATGTGATGGTTTTGTACTAGCACCAAGGATTTATTACATAGTTTAAGGGTCATTACTTAGCATCATCTGCTCTCTTTATATATTCTCTATCACCATACTCATTTTCCTCTTTCAGCCTTATTATCTTATGTATATGAACAAAGAGCATAACAGGGTGGTGGGGAGTGGAAAGATAAACCAGCCTCAACTGGACACAGGCCAGTCCAGCTCAGCTGCCCTGAGGTGAGGTGGCAGAGCCTCAGCATAAGGAAAGTTGGGTGTATGACACAATTCCAGAGTGCTGCCCAAGGGAAGGTCATCCTGATGCTTAAACAAAGCAGGATCTGCCTTGTCTTACCTCTTTGGTGGTACTTTGAGAGGCTTCCACATCTTTTCCAGCACCTCAGTTCCCCACCCATCAAAGAAGAACAATAGTGATGCTGTTTTCTGCCAAGACCAAGCTCTGCAAGCTTCTGGTTTTATGGAGGGCTGATGTCTGTGGGTCAGAACTATCTCTGGTATCTTCTGCAGCCACTGTACATGGCATAAATAATATTTCAGAGGAGCAGGTTCAATACCAGTATTAGCAGCTACCTACACAAGATTTCCTCTTCCAGTATTTGCTTTTCCAGCACCCTCTCCACCTAAACACTGTGTTTAGTCTTAAAATGTTTGTTGCCCTCCTCCCTATTTCAAAATTTATATGGCATTTCTACTGCTTTCAGACATATTAACAAAAACTTTAAACATTCCAGGTCTTGCAACTCATTTAGTGATGAATTTTTAGATTTTTTTTTTTTTTTAGAATCATAGAATGTATTGGGTTGGAAGGGAGCTCCAAAAGTCATCTAGTCCAACCCCCCCTGCACTCAGCAGGGACATCTCTAACTAGGTCAGGCTGCTCAGAGCCTCCTCAAGCCTGGCCTTGGATGTCTCCAGGGATGGAGCCTCCACCACCTCCCTGGACAGCTCATTCCAGTGATCTATCACCCTCAGATTAAAGAACTTTTTCCTATTATATAACCTAAATATCCCATTTTCCAGCTTAAAACCATTACCCCTTGTCCTGTTGTTTGTGAACAGACCCTCCCCTGCTTTCTTACAGGCCCCTTTCAGGTACTGCACTGTCAACTCACCTTCTGACAGTTATCAATAGCTCTTTGGGAAATAAACCAGAAATACATGCTCTGAAAATCTGTGAACTTGGCAAACTTTCCCATTTTGTTGCATGCTCCAAAATTTACCCAGCTTATAATTCATATCATTCAACAGGAATCATGCAGCCAAATCTCCACAAATTTCATTATGCAAAAATACCAAAACAAATTAAGAAGAGCCTTTGGCTTCCTCTGCCCAAAGAGGGCAGCTCAGAAACCACCAACTGGCTACTCGTGATTAAATTCTGCAGGGTGATGACATTTGAGAACTTGGGTTGCTTTTGGTTCAACCCACTTGGTTTCCTTCTAAAATAAATCCTTTAATTGAGTCTGTGCCCTGTGAGGAACTTGCATTAGGATACAAGCATAATAATGTCAAACCTACTTGGAGAAAGGTGGATTTCCCAGCACTGGGGGTCATATGGCCTAATTCACACTGCACTGAACAATAGAGATATTAAAGGGAAAAAAAAAACAAACCACAACAAAGGACAAAAAACCACGCACACAAAAAATCAAATAAAACCAAAACTCAATGTTTTTGGGGAAAAAGATTCACTGAACTGAACCTAGAGGCCACTAACCCTGGACACAAAGACTTGCACATGCTCAGAGCCTGGCTGGGACCAGGACACCTCTTCCTTCTGTAATTCATTTGAATATTTGATTTGATGCTGCTGTGGAAAGGAAATTCAACCACAGTCACCCATGGTGGTGTTTCCCTGTTGCTTGTGGGACCCCTTAAATCAGGGACTTTGGTGCTCAGTTATCTCTGGATGCTGGTGTGCCCACAGGCTGGTGGTTCCCCTGGTTCTGCAAGGTGTCCTTCTCTCTAAACCCCACCAAACCAGTCACAGCTGAAATTCAGCCTATGACAGCAAGTTCTCACATTGTGACCTGGGTCACTGTTGAGCCTATTACATTAGAACTGAAATAAAAAGGGAAAAAAAACAGAGATTAATCTGAAATAAAAGCATAGCTAAATGATGTGTGAAAACTAAATTGCCATATCACAGCTTAGTGCCCAGCCCAGATCTGGGTATTATCAGCACTTATGATACAACAAGCCATTGACTCATCAGTGGCATGACAGTTAACTGCTCTGCTGACTCCCATAAATCTATCCCACCACTATTTTGTATTATTAATTAGGAGAAGGGGGAGCTGCATTTGTAGCACAGACAAGCGGCTCATCTCCTGCTTAATGTGAAAGGTTTTATTTGGCTTGGGGAACAAAAAAAAAGAAAGAAAAAAAACCCCAGAACACTATTTAAACAGTGCATCAAGGTCATAACACATGGGTAGTTTCATCCACCGTGGCACTTTGATGGTGGTGGGAGCTTATTCACCATATCATTATTTCCCACACATCAACCAGGGAAGCAAATAAACTTTTGATTCATAATGGGAATACAATGGAAGCAAGGCAAAATACCTGCCCTGAGCAGCTCTAATGAAATGCATTAGGAGCTCAGGTACACGCTTGCAGGAGGGATAACAGTATAAATCTGCTCAATCTCTGCAGAAATATTTATCACTCTCCCCCAGCATTGCTACCTGTGTATGTATTTGATCAATATTCGGTATCGCCTCCACTTTACCCTCTCTGTGCAATATGCTAAATTAGCTTTTTCTATTACCTTATCAAAGCGAAGTTTGAAATTGAACATCACTGTAATTGAGCTGGAATTACAGGCAGACCAGGTCTGTCTTGATCAGTTTGCAAAACCCTGGACATTAATCATATTAAAGACATTGCAGATGAACAAATCAGCAATGCGGGCAGCAAATGGGCTGCCTTGGAGAAAGTCCTCACATGCTCCTGACTCCAGGGGCACAAAGATGCCCATCTGCTGCTGCAGGTGGCTGTGAGCCATGCTAACACCTCACCCACCATGCCCACCTCCTTCCCCACCACCCAGCAGTGTCTCATCAGCACCACCAAAGCATCTCCCAGATGCTGAAGGCTGGTTGCAGTTACACCCACACTGGAGCAGGATTTCCCCCAGATGTCTGTCAAAGGCTGTAAGATGCCAGCTCAGCCCTCACTCCTGGTGTCCCCAACACCATGGATGGGGGAGGCTGGAAGAGCTGGTGGCAGGAGCCTCCATGCATCCAGCTGGACACAAGCAACCCTCAAAGGATGAGGGGGATACAACCAGAGCTCTTCCACAGAATCACAGCATGTTAGGGGTTGGAAGGGAGCTAGAAGAGCATCTAGTCCAACCCCCCTGCCAGAGCAGGGGCACCTAGACCAAGTCACCCAGGAACAGATCCAGGCAGGTCTTGAGTGTTCATGGCCCTGATGGGTGGTTGGCTCCAGGTTCTTTGTTAAGAACAGGAGCTCTTGCCTTTGTCTTCTCCAGCTCCTCCACCCTTTGCTGCCCATCTCCTTCTTGGCCTCAGACATTTATTGTTCAGTAGCAATTTCTTTTTCTTTGGTGACTTCCTCTTGCTCAGGATCTTTCTGATTTTGACAATCTTTAAATGTTACCCTTAAAATAAACCTCACAATCAGCAATATATAAATTATAATTTCCTTCTCCACATGCTTCAACTATTATCTTAATCAAGCAATCATATCAATTCACATATAGCCCCCTCATTATCCGAGTCGTGCCCTGTTTGTATTATACCATCCTGATCTGATGGCACACCAAACCATCTGGCAAACCCTCAGAGCTAATGTGATCCCCAGTCCTCAAACATCTTCCAGGTCTTTGGTGTTGTAAGAACTCATTTCCATGTAGTACTGCCCATTAGATGATCTCCAGATAGATTTCTTTCCATGTCCACCACACAATCTGACTTTTCAAACAAGACCTAAAGAAGGAAAGTGTTGCTCTGCTACATACCAAGTGATCTAGGGTGCCACTTATCTGTAAAAATAAACTCTCCAGCAGGTCTTTCTTGGGATTTCTTGCACAAGTGAAGCTGGCAACATCTGGACTACCACTGGAGACATCTTTACCAGTGTAAATTCACCACGAGTTGGCCACGTGTTTGTCTGGAACATGGTCCTTCAGCTCAGAAGCACCCCGAGCACCAGGCAGAGAACACCCACTCAATGCAAGGCAGAGCCCTGCTTCTGCAATCCCATCCAACCACTCAGCCAGCAATGGATCCAGCCACGCTTCTCCAGGCACCTGCTAGCCAGGAAGAAGATTTCTAAGGTGGAAACAACCCATTTGTATGCTCAGAGCCAGCCCAGCCACTCGCCCAGCACCCGGCCTCCCTCTATGCATTATTAATGAACGACATCAGTCTCCAGTTTTCAGCCAGCTAATTTGTTCCCACAATCATGATTCCAAATATCGCATGAATAATTCAGCAAGTTATTTTAACTGTAGTTAGATAAGCCCGTTAGCCACCATAAATTTCCATAAATTATCCGTTTCTCACACGTGGAGGTGCAAAGGCAGAGCACCTTGTCAGGTGAGACCCACCTCTCTGCGGCCGAACTAACGCACGTGGTGCCTGCTGACTCAAATCTGCAGGGAAATGCACCCAAAAAAAACCTCTCTCTGGTCTGCACCAAAGAAAGGGGGAGCCAGCCCTGGCCACCAGCCCTGCTAAGGGTCACCTGGGTCACCACAGTGTCACAAATGTCCCGGGATGAATGATGAACAAACCCCAAAGCTGGAGAGGCTTGGCTTGGTCCTACAGCTATGGGTTTTTGCTCTGGCACCTGATTTCCTTCACAGAATTCAAACACATTCTTCTGTCACTTGCTCCCCCTCCTTTGAAAGAGCAATTTTACAGTAACTCAAGATTTCTATCTCTTGTATATCTCTGTATATCCTCCCCTAGGCTTCTCATTGCAGGATCATGTTCAGTGCTTTGAAATTCTTCCTTCTCCCGCATCTTTGAGAAAAAACAAGGTGTGCTGCTGCCAGAGCCCTGGGGCTATGAAAGGAGAGCTCTGGCCAGGTAGCCTTCTGTCACCATCACAGCTTCTTTGATCACAGGGACTCACCTTGCCCGAGGGAAGAGGGAGAACTCCACGTGACCTTCAAATTTCTTTATTCCTATGAGGCTCAGAATCACAGGTTGGTGGGGGTTGGAAGGCACTTCTGATCATCAGTCCAACTCCCCTTGCCAGAGCAGGACAGAACTAGAGCAGATCAGGCAGAAATGCATCCAGACAGGGCTGGAAAGTCTCCAGAGAAGACTCCACGACCTCTCTGGGGAGTCTCTTCCAATGCTCTCCAACCCTCACAGTACAGTTCTTCCTCATCTTGAGGTGGAACTCCTTGTGCTCCAGCTCAAATCCATTGCCCTCATCCTTGTCACAAGGCACAAAGGCTCAGCCTCCCCCCAGCAGAAACCAAGGGGGTGGGATACTGCAAAGAAACCACAGCCCAGGTGAAGCAGCTGTTATCAGCTCAGCTTTTCATGGGGGTAACCTCAGTGGTGACACCACAGCTGTGAATTGTTTCTGGATTCCACACTGACACACGAGTGGTGTGGGGGAATGTCACAGCAAGCTGGCAACAGACTTGTGTAGAGAAGCCACAAAGCTGTTGTCTTGATCACAGCAGGATGGTGGGAAACAACTGTAAATAATCATTATAGGGAATCTATTTTGGGAGGAGGAGAAAAGAAGTTAGAATACCACTCTTAGGTTAAATTGCTGTTAAGTGGGCTTTTTTTCCCCAAGGATTGCAGCTGAAGGTGTGGAGATTGAGCTGAACATTAACAGATAGATTGAGGTTTATAATGAATGGGGGAAAGCATAGTAAAGAATATCAAATCCTGGGGTTTTCTGGGACTAAGACACTCACAGACTATTAGGGACTAGGATCAGATACTGAGAGGCAGAAGATTATCCCTCAGCTCCCTGTGATGGGGTTCTTACATCTGGTACCCACCACCATATGAAACACAGGTACTTCAGACTTGACAAGGGCTGGAGTGGGGTCACTCAGGCAATTTTTAACATCCTTGCCTCTGCACAGTTGCCACTACCTGTGGGTGAAAGATGTGCAGCTCCTTAATATCACAGATCTAAAGAAGCAGTTTTCAATTAAATGGCTGTGAGTGCAGAAGGAAGTTGCTTTCAAATATTGCTCAGGAAGCCCGGAGAATAAAAAGATTTTTCTCAGTCTAGTTGTCCAATTTCTTTTTTTTTTTTTTTTTTAAGCAACAAAGGATATGAAATCTCTGTGAAAGGGAACCAGCCTGTGGGTTGGGATTATTCTGATTTCTGAAGCAAACGCAGAATGTCAACTGGCTCGTGTCTGTGAGCTACACAGACAGATTCAATAACCTGAGAAATGATGGACTTCTTCTTTCCCATTCCCTGCTGCACACAAGACGTGGCAGATACGTGCTCACATCAATCACTGCACTCGCTTTCTCTGGTGTCTCTTGGCAAGTGGCAGTGCAGGGCTCTGCTTTCTCAAGCAAGGGGCATTGCTGGGGTCAACAGACAGCCCTGCCTGGAGCTCCAGGTGCCCAAGCAGGGCAGCACAACCCCTGATGCTGGAGGATTTCAAATGGAAACAAGAGCCAAACACCAGGCTTTAACTAGCTGGGGAAAACAAACCCCAAACCACTTACAACTCTAAAAGTAGGGAATATGTAAGGGATTGACTCCATCACCACCAGCCAGAGGGGCACAGGAACACTTAGAGGTGTTTTCTAATCCTTCCTGGTAACTCTTCTTTTCCTAGCCCATTATTTCTGTCCTTCTTTGAATATCTTTTTTCCTGTTCCTGGTGCTTGTCACCTTTTGGCTCCTGCCTTTCTCATTCCCTTCTCACTCAGGTCTGTCCTTCCCTAAATTCTCCTGCTTGATGTCCTGCCCTTTCTCGTTGGTAACCTTTTGTCCCATCAGTTCCCTCCATCTGCTCCAGGAGTGCTGAGAACTGGAACATCATTTATTTTTGACCTTATCCTCCATTTCCGTGCCCATTTTATCCTTCCACTGTACCCACCTCTACTCACAACTCTGTTTAATTTTGCTGAGCTCCATCATCTTCACTCTTCAAAATCCAAATCCTTCCTTTCTTTCTCCCCTGAGATGAAGGCAGAGGAACCCCAGAGGTGCAAGCAGCTCTGTTAGCAAACCCTGTACCACCCCAGAAGTAGCAGTGGGGATGAGGAGTCCAAAACAAGGTGCCTGTGTCCTCACAGTCAGCAGGTGGAAGCAGGTGTTGAGGTTTTACCCCAACCCTGCCATGGATTCAATCCACAGAGCGAGTCCCTTGAGTCTAAAATGAATCTCAGACCCTGCTGGACTATTGCAAGACTCAGTTAATAAATATTAGTGAAACTCAGAGATCCCTGGATGAAAACTGTAGTGGAGGTGTAGACTGCCACGTTTCATTAATTTCTTATTATCTTATAAGGGCTTCACTGAAGCCTAGAAGACTGCATGAATAGTGCATGAATCTGAAGAGCCTGCTGTCAGTCTCACCTTCAACTCAAAAATGGGACTTGTTGCAATCTGGACCTGAAGGATCCCATGGCTGAGGATGGTCAACATGCCCAGAAGCTGGTCCTTTAGAAAGTCATCATGAAAACACCAGGTGCCATGCCAGGGTGGAGCCTGTAGCTGTTGGGCAGCCCTTCTCTCAACCCCTCAATGCAGTTAAAGCAAACCAGTTAAATGCTGTTGCTCTGGGACAACTATGGAAGCAACACTGTCCAGTATGTCAGGTTGAGGGTCTCTAAAGCTTGGACAGCAGAGCCTGTGTGATTCCCACCAGTGAGAAGACAACAAGTGCAATGGTTTGAAGTGCTGGGAGAATGGCAAAGTGCAAGGAGACCTGGCAGGAGATTTAATGGAAGCCTAATAAATAATAAAGAGGTGCTGATGTCTGATGCCCAGATGCTGACAGCTCTTTGTGACCACTGGGCTAATTCCAGCCAGCAATGTGTGTGTACCCACTACACACAGCTCTTTCAGGTGTAAAAGACACAAGTTTTATCACAGGGCTGGTTAAAGTCTTGTGAGGTCTCCCTCCCTCACTTCATTCCCTGCTGCTGCTCAGCCTCCAGTTCTCTTCTGGCATTAACATTGGCCTTATAATGCAGGGCAAAACTTTAGCATTTTAATAAATCCAGAGGACCTATAAACCTTGGACCACTGCAGTCTGTGAAGTCCAGGCACTGGTGTCCTTCACATTAGTAACAAGGATAAAACTCATTTTCCTTCAAAACCACTTTCTTAAGAAGCTCTACTGGGTGTCAACAGAGCAGGGCCACCAACACACGGTGGAGCTGCTCTGTTCCCAGCTGGCAGAGAGCATAAATTCCAAAAGCAAGCATCTCCTGATGGCACCCAGAGCCCTCAGATCCATGCCTGGACTTTGGCACCGGGGGGATGAACTCGACGCGGTTCGTTTTCCCGGCCGACATTGAAATAACTTTGCAGCAAGCAACCCACTGACTCCCTGTGCTCCATTTACCTCCCCCGAAACAGAAAGACTGTGCAAAGCACTTTTCTCCATCCAAACACATCACGGAGATGCAGTAAGCATCTTTGCTTCCTAATTGAAATCATACATCACTTACTTAAGTGATACTAAATCAGACGCAAACAGCGCTGGCAATTCAAGCATTAATAACCAGCTCCCTGCTCCAGAGACAACAGGTCCTCTGCCAGCATAAACCTCACAGCTTCCTACAAAGCCAGCCCCAGCCCTGCTCCTTCCACACTGCTACAGACAAGTCTTGTGTCACTTGTCACCCGCATTTTCATTTCAGTGTGACGGGGAGGGTGAACTTTGCAGCAATGGCTCCCGCGTTGGGGAGCAGCCAGTGCCTGTCCTTGCTCTCCCCAACCATATTCTGCCCCACAGCTCCACCTCAGCTGGTGGTAGATGCTGGGAGAGATGCTAGGAGATGGGTGCAGCTGAGCTGTGCCACCTGTGGGGTCAAAGGCACATCTCTGCTGGTTCTTCCCCTGGGGCTGAGACCTCCTCCTGTCAGCCCCAGAGCAGAGCAGAACAAGACCATCCCAAACACCTCACAGACACCAACCCCAGCAGCCTGTCGTGAAGAGGACAGAGCAGTCCCAGCTCCCTGTCCCATGCAAACCCCAGCCCTGCAGGTCACACCACCTCTAACCCAAGTCTGACTTGCAGGAGCCATTCAAAATGCTTTTATCCGGGACGATGATCCGACCCAGAGCTCTTTGGAAGCAACAACAAGGTATTTTACAATGGACTTTTAACTCCACTCATGGTGCAAATACTCCTTGGTGAGAATGGGAAATCAGCTCTAACTCAGCTGTTAAAGTGCTGCTTTTGTGCAGCTCCTGCAACGATTCTCCCTCACTGCTGCTTTTGACAGAGCTGAATTCCTACTTGCCATAAAAACTCTTTAAATGTGAAGAAAAGATCGTCTCAACCCAGAAGCAGCTTTTGTACTGCTGCATGAACTCAACTCCTTCCCCCCCAGTAATAAGGGGAGACCTGCATGTGGTTGTGAGTGTAGCTGGGTTAACATTCAGCAAATAATTAATTGAACAAACTTTTCTTCTTCAAAGAGGGTTAATCCCCAGCCTGGCCAGATCAGAGCTTGGCTGACACTGCTGCCAATGGGAATGGAAAGTTAAAATCCTGCAGCTCTCTCCTTTTCTCCCTGTTAAGATCTGCTAATGAAGATGCCTTAGTTTACCTGTCCTAGGTGGTCAAGCTTCATGCCAATATTAAGAATAGCTATATTATTAATATAGCTAATATAATCTCTGTCAATTAATGAATTTACAAGACCTTACAAGCAAGATAAGCCCACCTGACTGTCCTGTGCATATACCAGAGGAAAACCCACTGCCTAATTTTATCTCTGCTTCAGAAACAAGGTGGTTTTCCCCCTTTGATTTTCATTTCCCATTCAGCTGTTAGAAGAAACCCATTCATCAAAGCTATAGGTTTTCCCTCGGAAAACCTTCAGCATCTAAAAGCTTTTGACTGAAATATAACATATTAATGGAAGCCGTGATTGCACAGCCCTCTGCTGACCTTCCATAGGCTGAAATTGCTTATTTTGCTAAATTTATTTGCCACCCATTTATCAATCTCATTGTAAGGTGGTTTTAAAGGTCATAAACCAAACAGCCACTGAAATATGATTAAAGAATATGGAAATAAATTACAAACTCATAATGTTATCCCTTCCTGTGACTTCGTGGCAGAAGCTGGGATGAAGTATGAGAACTTGTTTAACATCTTATGTATTTGGGGATTCATCCACCTCCAGAGGGTTGCTCAGAGCTCTGTTCATTCACAGTGCACTGCTTCATGCTCAGAGGATTATAGGAGGCAAAATATGGGTCAGAAGCAGAATAAGAAAAAGCTTTCCCTTTCCTTAGAGGGAAAAAGTCTCTCTGGTGACCAGAGAGCATTTATTAACAGGGGATAACATTGTGCTGAGAAGTTGCTTCATGTTGAATAAGCAGCACAGGTCCCAGACCTCCTCCAGAATAATTAATGGAGTGTTGAACTGCAGGATTAGCACCAACCTGCTGAAGGTTGTAGGGAAAAAAAAGGAGCAAAACTTTCTACTTTGTGTCTGGAGGGCAGAAATGAAGGTGAATCTTAACATGAAGTTTGAGGTACAGAGAGGAAATTTGGTTCTGGTGAAATAGTGGGGTTTGGAAAGAGATTGGAGGAGAACTCCAGGGAGCAGGAGTTGTGCACTGCTGAAGCTGGGGAGAAGCAGCAGAATTAAACCACCCTGCACGAGCTGCTTGAGGAGCATCAGATGCAGCATCAGGTCTTAAACAGCACTTACCTGGGGTGATCAGATCCAAGCTTGTGGTCACACTCCTTTCTCCAGCTGCTGCTACCCATTGGATGGTCCTACCACCAGCTATGGAACCCGTGGGGGATTGGTGCCCAGGTCCTGCCCTGGAATGGGACAGGGTTTCTTCACACTGAGACCAAGGGAATCCTCAGACTCACCCACAGAAAAGCCAAAATCTTCTTTCTCCAAGACTGAAAGTAACCAGCAAATGGCTGTAAAAACAAGCTGCCTGCTGAAAGAATCAGGCATTAATTCCTACATGTCATTGAAACTATTTTGACTTTATTAGCAGAAGCTTCAGTGAAATGACTGTGCAGTCACTGGTGAATTTTAATTCTTGATGAAGCAGTAATTGCTTTGCCCAGCAGACTCTGGTGAGTGCACACACCACTGTCTGCTCCCTGCAAAAAATCAAACACCAGCTCCAGAAACACCGTGCCACTTGTGCTCAATATCAATCCATTTCCCAGGGAACATGGGGGTTTTTTTTTGGCCGTGTAACATAATAAAACATTTTTCTTTTTTTCCAAGTGAGTTCTACAAAGCCAGACCTCCAGCTCTCTGTGGCAGGAGTGTTGCAGGTAGCAAACGATGCAGCCCGAGGTGCAAAATATGCACAGCGCATTTCCCGAGCTGTGATCACTTCTAGCTGTTGGTTTTGGTGCCTTATTTTCTTTTTTTTTTTTTTCCCCCCCTCTAGTCGAAATTGATTAATGAATTATTAATAAACGAGAGACGTGAGTAGCAGATAGACCCTGTTTTATAAAGACCTCTTTAGAGACAACGGGATGAAGGGGGGAAAAAGAAGCGAGGCAGTAAAAAGGCAAGATGAAAGCAACCAGCAGCCTTGCAAGTGCCTTGTAAGTAATAATAAACCCAACAGATGAACAGGGGGGTGAGGGACTGCCTGACACAGCCCCTACAAGGGTGCTGCACACAGGGATTGTTGGAAATATATATATATATACATACCCAATACACTGCTGCAGCCAGATATATCACCTTGCCCACAGGAGCAGGGCTATTAAAGATGTGTGCACACGTCATCCCTCACGTTGCTTTAGCTCTGGATGGACCCCAAGGCAAAGAATCCAAAGCCCAAATAGAGAGGGTGGAAGATGCCTGGGAGCAATTAAGAAAAACACCAGGGCTTGGGACTTGGTTAAAAAAAAAAAAAAAAGAAAAAATCCAGCCTTTCTCCTCTTTTTCATCTACTCCAGTTCTGCAAGCACCAGAGCAGCTCCTGCTTCCCTTCAAGAGCCTGAGTTTTGGAGCAGCTTTCTGTGCATCCCTCTGGGGTGATCCCTCTCCTTTGCTGATTCCCTGCTGCTCAGCCAGGAGCCAAGGGGATGCTGCAGCCTGTCCCATAGTCTAAAGCTCTGGAAAGGGTTCTTCTCTGATAGAAATATCATTGCTTCAAAGCCTCTGCTGCTTGGAAATGGGGTTAAAATGTGTCAGCGGGTTGGAAAGTGGCAAGAAGAAAGGACACACCTTCACACCAGCTGGCAGCCTGGCAACACAAGTGATATGTCTTCTGGAAACCAAGGGCCTCTAGTGAAAGGACAAGAGGTAATAGGTTTAAATGAGAGAAGAGTAGATTTAGACTGGATCTCAGGAAGAAGTTCTTTCCCTTGAGGGTGGTGGCTCAGTGGCACAGGCTCCCCAGG
>JANHGL010002279.1:5640-20426 GCA_024611195.1 Ceyx melanurus | reverse complement strand
TCTCCATCTCTGGAGACACTTAAGACCCGCCTGGATCTGTTCCTGAGAGACTTAGTCTAGATGATCCTGCTCAGGCAAGGGGGTTGGACTAGATGCCAGATAGATTCCAGCCCCTAATTTCTGTGATTCTGTGATTCTGTGACTGTCTTGCAAAGGGTGAAGGCTTTTTTTTAATTATAATTAAGTCAAAAACAAATTCCTATCTAAATTTTGGATTCATCTAGTTATTCTTCATCTGCCTTTCTCCTGTGTCACATGCTGAGCATGCACAACTCCTTCAGAGGTTTATAGTCTCTCTTGTTTTAGGTGAGATCCAGTACAGTGATCAAAATCCTACACCTCTGGTGGCAGAAGAGAAGATTTCTTTAGGAATCAATGCCATATGCTCATCCCTCACTACAGTCCAAGATATAAAGAGCTCCTACAGTGAAGTGGATAGCCGGCTGATTGCTAAAGAGGTCACAAATTTTCCTTGTTTTTCTTGAACATGTTTTCTCTTGTTTCTAATTTGTTTCCTAGAGCAAAGTTTGTCACTGTGTTGGTTGTGTACCTTCAGTGATTATTTTTTTTTCCCCGCTTCTCTTCCCACTTCCTTCTACTCATGGTTTTGCTCTCCTATGTAGAGAGGAATAGATTGGAGAGTGTGAACACAGTGTTAAAAGCCATCCTTGAAACAGCATAGAAGCCAAATCTTTCAGGTCTAATGATAATTTGTTTCAGTTTGTGATTTCTGAATACCTTCATGATGACATTTCATTTTTGCCAATGCCAGTGACTGATATGTCAAAGAAATGTGTTTGTGGGATATTTTAAATGCGCAAACATTTGTCCCTCAACATAAAAAATGGTTTTCATAGTCTAAAAGTAATCAAATAATCTGAATAATTAAAGCATCTAGTTGTTACTTTTTGTCTCCCCAATACTATCATATTTTTTTATTACAAAGTCTTTCGTTTGTTTTAGATTGGGATTAACTCTCGGGACAGTTCAACTCCAATATTCCTAGCTAAGAATATTGCTGCACACCTCTCAGGCTCCTTGCGGACTATTGGGTCAGTTGCTGTGGGCCAATACGGTAAATGCACTGTACCTTAATGCTTCATAATTTTTAAGAGTTGGGCCTTTCTCTGCCCAATAACAGATTTAGTCCATATAACTTCCTGGTAGAGTAATGATGCAATTTCCTAGGGATCAGAGTGTTCCAGTCCATGCCAGCAGCTACTAGCCTGAACTTTATTGGAGGCCCTGCCATTCTCCTGGGTCTCATTGCTATGGCCCATGATGACCACACCATGTATGCAGCTGTCAAAGTCCTGAATTGCATCCTGAACAGTAACCCAATGAGTGAAAAACTGATGAGGCACATTCATGGATACCAGGTAGCTACTCTTCTGTTCATTAATTTTGGTTATAGTCTTTCCCTTGGAGTACCTTTATACCAAAACCTGTCAGGGGCAATAAACTAAATGTATCCTGGCTATTAGCACTTAGAGTTGGAAGTTTGTAAGTTATATCTTTGAGAGGGGCGTATGAAATAGTGCTTTGAATCTTGTGCTTACAATCTTTGGGAAACTCTATAACAGTATATCTGTTGATGGAAGGTGAGGAAAGATGCCTCTTGGTCAGATTTATGTATTAAACTAAATAAGACAGTGCAGCAGATTTGTGAGTAACCCATCCTCACTGTTACTTGATGGACCCTACAAGAGACTGCTTTTCAGGCAGGTCTGCTTCCTCTTCTTAGTTCATCCAGCCTAAGATTCCTCTTTACAGACTTCTCAGAGTGCATCTGACAATGGCTTAGTCTTCACTGTATTAGAACCTGTGCTGATATAAATAAGCGCTTTCCATTGATAAGGTCTGTCCTAAATTCATCTTTCAAACCTAAAAGCTGTGAGAACTGAAGATCTTGGTTGTATTTAAGTACTATATACATAATATTGGATGGGTTAAGGCTGAAGTGTGAACTTTTGACATTTACTTTATGCTGCATAGGTGAAGCAGATTCTTATGAAATAGAGAAAACTCTGAAACAGAGGTTCTGAATGAGACTTTTTACATTAGGGATTCATAAATGATTTATTATAAACTGTCCATTTTCACAATTTCTGAATTGATCAAAAATTGATCCTAATACTTATCATACTTGGATATTGTTTCCCAATCTTTTTTGTAGGTAAATGCCATGCTTTAGATCGTGTATGAGCTGTTTCTTTCAGCATTGTGCTAACTAGTATTTTCTCCACATGACTGATCATCATGTTGCAATGGAGTGGTTTTGCTCTTTGTTTGGATGCCTGGACCTTCTTTTTTTTTTTTTTTTCACAGCCAATTAATAAAAACATGTCTTATTAATTATTTTTAAATTAATATCTATTACTCCCAACCTATTAAAAATGTAGTGTCTTTCTGAATATTTTTCACACTGTATAAGGAATTCATTGAATAATCACAAATAGACTCAGTCGAGAAACTGGCAGTGCTTCACACAAATGTCTTTCATTTGAAGAGGTCAACATAAATTTATCTTTTTTTTTTCTTTAATAGCACCATCTGCAAGCACCTAAGAATGCATCCATGAAGAATAGTGTAGAAAACCTACTGTGCTTATATTATGCTTGTATGTTGCTTATTAAGTTGATTGGAATTTATAAATTGGCATGTATTTTGCTCCTGTTCAATGCCACAGGGTTGTCAGACATCATTCAAAAAGTTAGCCTTTCACTTAGTGCACAAAATTTTATGCCTGGAATGAAATCTTTGCATTCTTCATTATGCTTACGTAATATGTATGCATGATTACTACAGCCAAATAAATTGTGCATTTGTCTTGACTTAAAAAATAGTTCTGTATGTTTATAAGTACAAATTCATAGTCATCAAATATGAAGTCTTTTAAAAATTATTATTATTTTTCAGTTGCTGACCTATCTATTGAAGAGGAAGACACAGCTGTTAAACAACAGGATTTTACAGTTAATATTCTCCCTAGTAGGCACAGCTGAGCTTGGCTTTGAGTCTTCAGTCATCAAGAATTACAGTGCGTTCCAGTATGTTCTCTGCAACTTTGAGGTAAAACTGGTGATGTTACTTCTTAGGTTTGGTTATATTAAAGACAGCTTCATAGTATGAGGTGTGGTTTGTTCATAGCAACTCCTGGATCCAAGATTTGGAATGGGATGATGTGTGGTGATTTTCCACAATGTGGCTTACCTGAGGAGGTGGTAGAATGGCAGAGGCACTATCACCTGTGCCTCTGTGCAATTCCTGCAGACCCTTAGGGCCCGCTCCTCAGGACTAGTCAGGAGCAGCAACTCCTCCTCACACTGGCAGGGATTTCCCAGTGCCTGAAGCTTGTTTGTTGAAGAGTTGATTGTTTATGATATTACCTTCCCTGAAATACTTGTAACTGTTTCTCTGCCACAGGTTACTGTCATCTAAGCTCAACAGAGGTTTTAAACCTCTACTTTCCTTTGTCTTTCAGCTTTGGTTGAAAGCACCAGAAAATCTTGACCTTGCTCTTTTTTCACATCTTGTGGAGATCTTGCAGTCTTCCAGGTATACAAGCTAGTGTTTGAATCAGAAACATCTGGGATGTTACAAGATAAGCTGTAACCTGAAGCTGGAACTGTGAGGTGGTTATGAAAGGTCCAATCCTAGTTGGAATCAATGAACTCTGGAATTGAACCATTCCTATATTGCTCTTTCAAGGTTGGAGTTAATGATTAGATAAACCCCTGAGATAACTGTGGGACCAGACTGGGAAAAGCTGATTACCTGGTTTATATGGAACCACTGCTGTGAAATGAAAGTTTAAATGTCTGCTGGGGAAGGGAAATCTGAATTTTTGAATTGAGTATGACATAATAATAAAAATAAATAATTGAAGTTGTGTTTAAGGCCAAAACACAAGGCAGGAAGACTTCTTTAAAGGTATAGTTTCTTAATCAGCTGTACTAGAATTAAATATATACGAAAAGGCATAGCATGGCAGAGGGACTGAATAGAGTAGGGTGTTAGATTCCTTCTTTTTGGTACCATAAAGCTCTACGAAGAGCTGTATAGTGTCCCTTGATGAGTTTTACAGGAATAGCATTTATTACCATCAACTCACTGCTTCAAAATTCAATAATGTTTACTTTGAACTTGTTGAAATGCAGCAGTTTCCTCGGTACAGGGCAGATGGGAAGAGTAGAGAACACCAAAGAAGTCTTCAGATCTCCATAGCTGACACATATTCAATTTGTCTGACAGTCTTTGAAATGTAGCCAAGGCAACATTAGAAGACAAAGGTGCAAAGTATTAATGCAACTTGAGAATCCTTTCAGCTAAAACTCAGCAAATTTGGTTCTTTCCAGTAAAAGCTTATATAATCCCTGTTTTTTTGCAGAGATGGACGTCAGAATGCTGCAGTTGCCTACCAGGTACAAATGGTGCCCAAGCTCATTTTCCTATTTAATGATCCTGAAATCAGTAACTCCAGGATCACTGTGGCCTGCAAAATCCTCTCCCATCTGTTGCAAGGATACTTTAATACAAGGGATATTCTCAGGTAACCTCCAAGTCATAGCCTTTTTTACTGTTTGAAGATGAGCTATACTGCTGAGACTATTGGAGAGAGCTCTATAGTAGAACTTCCCTCACCTCATCTTTAGTAGGACTCCCCAGATCTTTGATAACTGCAGGATCCTCAGTGATGGAAAAACACTTTCATGCCTTCAAAACAGTTCAGTCCAGCCTTATATTTGTGTGAAGACAGATTGGGTGGTGACCCCTAAAATGATGTCACAAACAGATCTGCTAGTATGACTGAAAATATTTAAAGTCTGTACTTAATATTTGTTTTCATTAAAACCTGCTCATAAAGTATTGCAATTGCTGTAGTATTGTAACTTGGTCCCAGCCAGCTATGTACCTAATCCTGCTGGTTTGTTATATTCCAGAAATTATCCTTTTTTGTTCTTGAATTTCAATCAGTTAATATATGGTGGTCAGGATTTCATGAAACAAATAATTTAAAGTTTTGTTTGTTTTCCAAAGAATGTAATAGGCACTGCTCCATTTTGTATTCCCATCCTAGCTGCATCAACCTGTAGACTATGAACTGAGGAAGAGCCACAAAGTGCTGTCTACAGACACCTAACTCCAGGCAAATGCACTGCACAGATGACAGTACTGTTTTAAAGCAGTTTATTCAACTAAAACTTTTAGACATAGTTGCATGTCAAAACCATGGTCTTTGCAGTCAGCCTTTAGCTTTCTTGGAATATGAGCACCTCAAGTAGTTACTGTGGAGTAAGCTAATATGTTAATTTATTGCTTGCTAAGCTGTTTTGTAGAATTACATATATGTATGTTCCTAATCTGGGCTTTGAGTTAGCTTCTTCCTTTTTTCAAACAGGTGCGAATAGAGGAATATCTTGTGTGAATAACAAATGATGATATTTTAAGAAAAATGCTTATTCTGTGGTGATTTGATTGCTTGTCAGGCCCATGATTGCTAAGTGAGTGGATATAGTCCCTATCCTTCCAGCTCCAGCGTAGCAGAAACTATAGCAGACTCTCAGTAGCATTGAAGGGTGCTAGGGTTTCTACTTGTCCCAGACTTTTGACACATCTAATGAACGTTGCTGTGTGGAGTATTCTCACAGAACAAGTGGTATTCTTGTAGTTAAGAAAGGAGGAGGAGGAGGAGGACATGCACTTCCATTAAATGTATATGTTAACAATAATCTATCCTTAGAACCAGGTAATGTGTTGAAACAAACTACACATGAAAAAAAAGGTTGCCAGTCCTCCTCCCTGAGTTTTCTCTGCTGAGGTTTCCCTGCTTTCCGCTTTGTGCTTGGAAACCAATGGTGATAACAGTGATATCCTGTCATTACCCAATTGATGAGCTACCCTGAGCAGCATAGAGGGTCACTTAAAATGTGAAAATTCCCTTTGAGTAAATTAAGGTGAATCAACACTAAAGAGTTCATCAATGTGTTAATTTTATTGGACAAAAAGAATTGCTATATGTAGTTTGGAAAGCTTTGGTCTCTAATGCCTTAAATTCCATACAAGTAAAAGAAAGAAAAGGGGAAAAGAGAAGAAGAGAGGGAGGTATCACCACCCTTGGTTCCACCAATGTTTTGTAGGACTAGTCCAGATCTTCATTTCTGAAGCAATTAGAACAATTTCCAAAGGTTGTCATTGTTAATTAGTATTGTGATTTGCATGTAATCTCAAAATCATTAAATGAATATCTGTCTTTCTGGTTCCCTCTTTCTCTGCAAGGATTGGATTGTTCCTTGTTTACACTTTGAAACCTTCTTCTGTGGATGAAAATCAGATTTTCCTGGATGGTATGGCTGAGATGCCAAATGAAGGTGAGGAGCTACATTTGGTCTGTGTATTCTTATGGACAGCTGAAGCACTTCTGTTCTTCCGCAGAGCATGAAAAACCCTAACTAGTGCTTCTGCCTCCAGGGGCAGGAAGAGATATAATTCAAATGTCCTCGTCTGGAAAGGCTGCATTGAGGTGACCTGAAATTGTTGGGAAGATTTATATTGATGCACAGGCCTGGTGTGAAAAGTTGTGAAGTGACAGTCACTGTGTATCTATCCAGAAAGGTGCCTGACCTACTACAAGATCCAGTTCCTGCTGAGAGAGTTCCCCTTTGTTCTCTCTCAGCTAATGAACCAGCAGTATTTTGAATGCGTTGTCCAGAGGCTACATAATGTTGGATTTCACAGATATGCACAGACATGAAGGCTATTAAAATGAAATTGCCCAAGAACTAATATACTGGGCTATATGAGGAATAAAGTTGCAGTTAGAAACTTTCACAGAAAATCCAGGATGTTATACTCACTGTTACAGCAAATAACAATGTGGAACTCTGGACCTTTTAAAGTGTTTGTATGCTTATGTCAACTTTGTGTGTGATAAATTTCAGTCAGCTAGCTCTTTCATTGTGACTTTTTTTTTGGTTAGGATGATATTAGTTATTTCATCTCTTAACATTATATTATATTGAGATACTCATAATTGTATTTTTGTATATATAGACATCACAGCTAGGCAATACAAGTTGGATTGCCTGTTTACATTTCCCTCTCTAGTTAACCTGAGATTGCTTTCTGTGGATTATTTTTCAACATGTAGTCTGGCTGAGTTTTAAGTAACTCTGAAGAGAGGACTTTGATGGCGTAAGCACTGGTCATTTCTGATGTTAGTGGGAATTCTTTAAATCTAAGCTCTGCATCTTTTTGATTTAAAAAAGACATATAAGTGCTTTCACTGGGCTAATCTGGTGTAAACAAGGTTGTTCATCAAAGCAATAGAACATGTGTTTTGTCTCTTCGTTACTCTTTCTTACTTTCTGATATTTATAGCCTTAAGCCAAACATCTGGAAAGACAATCTGGCTTCGAAACCAGTTATTGAAGATGTTGTTAGATGTAATGCAGTCAGACAAACTTCATCTGTCCTCTAAGTAAGTAGAAACTATTTAGGTGTACATAGGTGTCTGTCTTCTAGATTTCCTCTGTGCTGGTGCTTGACACACTGATGATATTTGAGTCTCAATATAATGGTAAGGAAGAGCAAACTGGATTCAGAGTTATTTTTTGTCAGTGATTTGTCTGGCATTCACACAGATATGTGATCTTATCTGATAGCCATTTTGAAAAAAGTTTAATGTTTTCAGGAGATGTCTGAAAGGAACATCATGTCAGTTTTCTGCAGTTTCTTCTATATTGCAAGGGTTGAAGAAAACCCGTCTGTCTTTGAAAGTCAGTTCAATCTAGGTGGTACTTGTACCTCTTTATCACAACCATGAACATGCAGTGACTACAGTCCTACCTTGTATAACTGAAAGTCAGAGTTCATAGTGCTAGGTGCTGTAACTGTGCATTTTCACTAGTTAACATATCTTGAACTTCAAAATTTAGACCAGAATTTTTAATTACATAGGTAGAAATACCTAGTCTGAAAGACCTGTAATGTAGTTTACCTCACTTAATTGATACACAGTCTCAGAATGAGCTTCATGATAATGAGCTTGCTTGCTTTTTTTTTTTTTTTTTTTAAGACAGTAATATAAGGCTGCATTTAATGGGAATTAAGTGGCTTGGACTATGTGGATGTGTCTGTTGTTAAATCTTTGTAATTCTGTATTGTGGTATGGCCTTAATCAGATTTTTTTCCTAGAGGAACTTGAGCTTCTAAATCACTTACAGATAATTTTAAATAAAAGCTCCTTTCTGTCTTCCACTATGCCTCTTTTCTTGTGTTTTCATTTCGCTGTTTGTCCTAGGGAACAAGAAGAGACATTTTTGGCACTTGGGCCAGACTGGTTTCTGCTCTTCACACAGAGCTACCTGCACTCTAGCACAGTTGTACTAGGAATCAAGCTACTTCTGTGCTTCCTCCACAACCGTTTGCTGCTGAACAAATTCAAGGAAGGGATGGTGGCAGGACGCTGGCTGGAAAACAGCTCTATGGGGTTGAGTATTCTAATGGGTATGTGTCGATTTAATGATTCCAGCTTAGTGATAGGAGAACACTGAAGTAGGCAATAGAAGACTTCCCACTGATTGCAGGAGACCAATAACTAATATTTTTTTTCTAGAGCAAGCTTGTCTTAGTACTTTAGATTTTCTGTGCTGAAGAGTAGAGAGCATTGCTTCTTCCTTGCACAATAATTGTCATTTCTGATCAATAGTTGCAGGGTGATGGTCTCTTTTGTATTGTATGTAGTCAGGCTAGTTGATAAGCCTGTGAGATGTTCTGGTGTCAGTTTGGACCCTGAAATCTTCTGTTTCTTTAAGATTTATTCATCTTGCTTTTTGATAACTAAACCTGTGGTTCTGAGAAAGATAAAGGAAGAAAGACTTCAGGGAATCTCTACATACAAAAGTGATATTGGGAAAAATTGTTAATCTGAGGAAACTTTGTAAACTATTGATGTTGTAGCCTAGGATAGTACTGAGTAGCCAGGGGCACAGACAAATGAGCATAAAGTTCGGTCAGTAATCCTTCCTCTGACATGGTATTAATCTTTAGACAATTCCTCAGAATATTTTCCTTCTTTTTTGATCCTTTAAAGATAATTTAAAGACTCATCCTCCAGTGCCTGACAATGGATCCTTCTTAATTTTTGGATTTTCTGTGTTGCAAAGATGTCTGACTGAGCATGTTCACATCCCTGAGATCTATTTGCTTGTGGCAGAACTCTTTCTGGCAACCCCACAGTCTGAACCACCTGAAGAAACAAAGGTATGAAATAAAACAGTGGAAAAGTGTGAAGCTGTTGTTGCTTTATTACTTGGGCATTTTATGGCCTTTCCTTTGAGAGGATTCTCAGGCAAGTTAACCCTACTTGGTGTGTGTGATAGCTAATTTTTTTAATTCCTACTTTAAAACCTAAGTAAGTTAACTTTGATTTAAGGAAATTCGTGTTTGGAACTAACTTTTAACAGGACACATTTAATAGGAGAGGGATGGTCTGCTGGAGTTGAAGAATTTTTTTTTCTGATGTAGACACATCAGGCATTGTTCGTAATGTATCATATGGAATCTCCTCTTTTTGAAATATCTCTCCTGTTTAGAAAGATCTTGAGTCGATGTTGCAGTGGATCTTGCAGCACCACCTTACAGAGAATGTCGTCAAAACAGGGTTATGTGCAGAGGCAGCTGTTTTACTGCTGGAAATGGTTAGAGTCACTGTGGACAAGGTAAGCATTTTGTTGCAAAGCCAGTGCAGTGTGAGTGGAAAAATAAACTGCCCGGAAGTGTCAGACATCAGTGGCAGTCTTTGCCAGTAATTCTTGGATTCCTCTGCCCCCACAAGGGCAAAGCGAGCAGGGGCTTCAAAGCATCAACACAGCTATTGGCCTGGTTGCATTACACAGCAGATGATGTGGTGAGCTCATGTTAAAGAACTTCTGAACACAGAGAGGGATCTTGCCCACAGAATTACCTGTTTTGTTCATTTGTAATTATAAGGATATGACACCTTTCTGATTGTGGTTATCTTCAGTCTACAAGCTGGGAGTTGGCTTCTTATGCCTTGCCTGACTTCTCTCTAGCCATGTAATGTTTGCTTGGGAGTATCTTAAGAGAAGCAAACATGAGTTTATGAGCAAGAAGAATGTTGCCTTGACTAGATGCACATTTGTCTGTGTTCAGCCTATTGCAGATGCAGAAACCTCCTGGAAGATTGCCTATCCAGCTGATGTTATGCAGTTTCTGTGCTTGATCTATCACAGTTATACTCGGGACCCTATGTGGCACTGTCCTGACTTCTTGAAAACTTTGGCTATGATTGCTTTCCATTCTGGACCACCCAAGGTATGTGCATCTGAGCCAACAGAAGCCTTTCAGATCAGAGATGGGTTGCTAGGAGGAAAAATAAATTTAAAGATTGTGTTAAAATGCATTGTTTTCTGTTTCCACAGGGAAGCTGTGGGGGCCTTTTGACTCCTGATGGTCCAGCCATTGCTGAAGGGAAAGGCTGTGTTGATCCCTCCTCTCTCCCTCTCCTACTACACCCTGCTAAGAAACAAGTGTGGGATTTTGTGCATGTCCTCCTGATGGACAGTCTTCTCAACATTCCAGCAAACAAACAAGGGCATCCACTCGAGCTGCTTCTTGAGGTCTCTTTTTGTAGTCGTCAGGCTTGTTGCTTTACCTTGCACTGGGGTTTGGAAGGAGAGGAGGTATCCTGTTAGTGGCCTAGTGAAAAGAATCCTAACTGTGCTGAAGAGGTGTATTCAGTCAGCATTTTCAACAGTCTAGGGTAAGGCTGGGATCACAGCTCTTAGAGAGTATGCACTACATCCTGGCAGGTCTGGATATTTACATACTGGAATGGAATTCCTACTTTTTCAACAAAGAAGAAAGGCCTTTTCTGCCTGACCTGCATTTATGTAAACTAAGGCTCCCCCTAGGCAACAACAAAGGCATTTTTGGACAACATTTAATATTGAAGCAAGGAATGAAAAAATTTCCCTTTTCCTTGATAATACCTAGTTGACATTAGAGCAGTCCTTGAGTTTAAGAGCAGATTTCCTGTGAGCATTCCTGTGAGATTTTTTTTTCAGTGCTCAATAAATCCACAAAAGAAGTCTCCGCTTTTATTACAGATTAATACAAACAGTAGCATCTGAGTCTGGATTATTAATTTCAACCACTCAAAGCACTGGATAGCAACACAGTAGTCTGAAGATAGCGAACATGGAAAATTTAGACTTCAGCTCCAAAGTGTCAATAGTACAGGTACCCCAGTTGTATATTGTGATGCAGACTTAGTTTAGTAATACAAATACTAATGAACATAATCTTAGACTGCAACTATCAGGAGTTAAATCATCCTGCGGAGCAACAGTTCCCTAAAGGTTTATATGATAATATCCCAAGGCTTGATAGAGTTTAAAATAGAGGAAAGCTCTTCTGACTATTTGAGTCCTGGGCCTGCTAATTGGAGATTAAATTCCCTGAAAGATATTTTGAGAACCACCTGAGAACCTAGGTCTGTCCCTGTGCAAAACCTTGTTTATATTTTGTGTGCAGAGTGCAACTGTGCTATCAGGTAGAGAGTGTAGACCTACGTAAGATTTCCCGTGTTCCCATGTGTAAGGTATGAGGTTCTTCGCAGTAGCTGTCCACACATCTACTCTTGCTGAATTCTGTATGAGAGATGCCGTGTTGTTTTTGCACAGAAGAGTACATGAGATCTCTGCATTCGTAGATTAGATGTCACAGATAACTTATCAGATTGCAGCAGATGTTTTGTGTGCCTACACCAAGGGCTAAAGTGTGCAAGTGAGGTAGAGTAGTTGTTCCCTTTATGCTGGTTTTTTCCTCCTCCTGCTAACATATTGCCTAGGTATTTCAAATAATCATTGGGTATTTCAAATTACCTCGGATAGTACTGAGTGTCTCTTGGAATTTCTTCTTGTTTCTCTGAGCATAACTTGTAATGAATATGAATATGAATCTTTGATGGACATAGTCTGCAAAGATCCAGTGAAATCAAAGGTCTTTAAATATAAAGACTGAAAGCTAATGAGTCTGATTTCCTGACTGTTTTCCTGCTGCACTAATGTGTAAATGATCACTATATAGACTTCTTCAGAGGATGCCACCATCGAACAGAAGAAATATTTTCAGACAAAAGTTTTGCTCTCTGCTATGGATGTCTTCCATGTTAAAAACCAAGGCGAGGAGAAAACAAGACCAAGAGGTGAGTGTTAAGAATCAGATCATTGTCTAGTTGATATTTAGCATGTAGCTGTAATTGCTGGAAAAGTTTGGAAATGGTAGCTAGAAGGACAGTCCAGCTCAGCAGGGTGTACGCTCTATTTACTCCTGGAAATTTGCAGGACAATGTGCATAAATTACTGTCGTTTTTTTGTTTGTTTGTTTGTTTTATTTTTTTTTTTTAATCTCTTCACTTTTTTTTCTCTCTTTTTGAGAACAGATTCTGGACACTAAAGAGGGAGGACTTCGAAACCTAGTTTTATCCTTGAGTGCTTCTGGAAGCAACTCCAATAACTTGGTTCTTCCTGCTTTCTTTTCTGAACCATTATCTGGACCTGATTTCTTCATGACACTATTTTAGTGAAATGGGTTCTGTTCTTAGGATGGAGCTGTTATTTTCAGTTTAACTATTTCTGCTAGATCTACAACTTTTCTTTGTTATTTTTCTGGGACATTACAGTATAAGAGTGTTCCTTCTCAGCTTTGGTAGCCTTACATCTTGATAATTATTTTTGCATTTCAGCTTGGTTTGGAATAATTAATCCTATTGTATCCTCTCCAGGGAACAGTGATCCTCCTGGCACTTCAGAATCAACTGCACCTGTATCCATGATGAATGTTGTTTATTTTGCCCAGAAGCTTGTTGAGAAGCTGAACAGTCGAATATTTGCTGCTGACCCCAGACAAATCCTGATCTTCATTGCCAAGCAGATTGTGGGGGTGAGTCATGGGAAATTTTTTTCCAACTGTAATCAACAAGTTGTAATGTGCTGTTTCACACTGAGGTCATACCACCAAAGTTCTCAATAAGATGTCTGTAATCCATTTGGTAACTGTGATTATTCCTGTTTTCTTGCATGAGTACGTAATGGCTCTGAATGACAATCAGAGGTAGAAAGTGTAAAGAAGGGATAGTTATCTCTTTTGTGCCACTGTCTGTTTGCTAAGTACATGCTACTGAACAGGAATAAATTGACACAATTCCATGGACTTAAGCGGAAATACAGAACAAATGAATTTGTATCTAAAAGGTAGTTCAGGGGAATTTTCATGGAAAAAAGTTTGCAATAGCTGAAATGAAGTGATAGGAGTGGATCCTTGGGGAGAAAGTTCTTTGAGCAAGCCAAGTACTCTGCTGCTTTTTGTTTTCACAGGTCTTAGAAAGCTGTGTTTCTCAAAAGGATGTTTTCCTTGGTACCTTGTACAGCTGTCTAAACAGAGCCATCCTGTACTGCCTATCAAGACCACAACAATTGCTGCCTGAACAGTTTAACGTCCTGAACACACTCAATGTCCTGCAGGAGCAGTGGGATATTATTTTTGCAACTTACAACTCAAATAATAATTTTGTTGTCTGCCTGATGTACTGCCTTTGCCAACTGAAATTGGGCAGGTACAAATGTTCATCTCAGTATAACATTTGTTTGCATCTCTGTGATGTTATTGATGGGTACAGGAGGTAGTAGGTTTCACAAAACAAGCAATATCAATTTGGGGTGATCACTAGAAGCTGACATGGAGCTGGATTTAGCTAGACTATGTATGTTGAATGCAGTATATTGACAAAAAGGGCCAGAAGGAGGATCCTGAAAACTACAGGCCTGTCATTCTGACCTCGGTGCCTAGCAAGGTTATGAAGCAAGTCATCCTGGGTGCCATAAATTGGCATATAAAAGGCAACCAGGGGCTCAGGCCTAGCCAACATGTGTTTAGGAAAGGAAGGTCCTGATTCGCCAGTTGCATCTTTCTATGAGTGGGTGACCTGCCAGGTGGATGAGGGGAGGGCTGTGAATGTGGTCTATCTGGAATTCAGCAAAGCCTTTGAAACAGTCTCCCACAGCATCCTCCTGGAGAAGCTGGCAGCCCATGACTTGGACAAGTGCACCCTTCACTGGGTAAAAAACTGTCTGGATGACTGGGCACAGAGATTTGTTGTGAATGGTGCCATGTTCAGCTGGTGTCCAGTGACCAGTGGTGTCCTCCAGGGTTCAGTACAGGGCCCAGTCCTATTCAATATCTTTAATGATGACCTGGGGGGATTGAGTCTATCCTAAGTAAGTTTGTGGATGACGCTAAATTTGGGGGGGAATGTCAGTCTGCTTGAGGGTAGGGAGATGCTGCAGAGAGACCTGGACAGGCTGGGTCAATGAGCTGAAGCCAGTGGTATGAGGTTCAACAAGACCAAGTGCAGTGTCCTGCACTTTGGCCACAATAACCTCCTGCAGCACTACAGACTGGGGGATGAGTGGTTGGAGAGCGGACAGAGAGAGGGACTTGGGGCTACTGGTTGATAACCACTGAAGATGAGTCAGCAGTGTACCCAGGCAGCACAGAAGGCCAATGGGATCTTGGCTTGCATCAGAAATAGCATGGGCAGCAGCAGGTCTGGGGATGTAATTTTCCCTCTCTTAATCTTTTTTTTTTTTTTTTTTTTTTTTTTTTTTTATCCCTTTTCAGAAGTTGTTGGGGAAGATAAAAAAACAAAGCTGTTTTCCTATTCCCAAATTTTCCTTTACTCCAGGGCAGAGGACAGGGGC
>JANHGL010002278.1:0-18287 GCA_024611195.1 Ceyx melanurus | reverse complement strand
CGCGGTGCAACAGCGCCGCCTAGCGGACACGCCGCGCACTGCCCCCCGCCACCCGACGGCGGCAGCGAGAAGCCGAAGGGGCCGGTTTAGGGGTGCTCGCCCCCCAAAAACACGGGATGAACTCACCTCTCTGCCGGCTTCTGAGAGGGGATTTGCGTTCTGAGAAGGGACGAGGTCGCCGGTCGAGTTTGATGGAGGTTTCGGAGCTTTTTTGGGGGGGGGTTATACAAGTTTTGGGGGGTTTATTTGATATTTTGGGGGGTTTTCCCGCATTTATTTGGAGGTTTCCTGCACTTTTCACGGGTTTTTCGCAGCCTGGGGAGGTTTCTCGCGGTTTTTTAGAGGTCTGCCAACTTTTGGGTCAGTTTTTGCGAGTGGGGGCAAATATTTACTTTAAAGAAAAACCCAAACTCTGGAGTCAGTTGGGTTTCTATTTTTTGAAATGTTTTAGGGTGGTATTTTTTGAGGAGTTGGGTTTTTTGGGGGTTTTTTTCCCCTTTGTTTTGGGTGGTAAAAACCAAACTCAATCAGTTCACTGTCCATTGATGAAACTTAAAAAAAAACCAACCAAAACTATAATAATTTCGTTTTTGAGGAGTTTTTGTGAGTTTTTGGGGGGTATAGGGGTAAAAACCGCCCAACTCCAGTTCACTTTCAAGCTGTAATAAAAACCTCTGAAGTCCATTCACATTCTATGACAAAAAATCAGTTTTAAATCCCCACTGGAGTCCGTTCAATTCCATTAATAAAATTATTTTTTTTAAGAGCAACTCTGCAGTCAGTTTGCTTTTTGTTATGAAAATTAAAGAGGAAAAAGTAACGAACAAACTCGAGTCACTTTCCTTCCCCAAAACATCCGGAACAAACCTTTGGAGTCAGTTTCATTTGCATGAAGGAAACCTGAAAAATAAACAACGGTGGAGCCACTTCACTCTCTGCAGCAAAAATAAACATCAAAAAAAGGTCAGTTCGCTTTCAGCTGAGAGAACACGAAGCGTCCTGGGTTTGTGACACCCCCAGACAGGTTTTTTTTTTTTCTGATTCCTTTATTATTTCTCTGTTTCCAACGTTCTCTCCCTTGGCAAAACCCCGCCGTCGAATTTTTGGGGGTGGGATTTGCCGGATTTCTGCCTTTTTATCCCCAAATCCCAAGGCGGGGAGCGGGTGATGCTGAACCATCCTGGTGTGGGGGTCCCCTGGGCTTAGGCAGCGGGGACCTGCCTGGTTCTGATGTCACCCCGAGATGAAAATATGTGAGAAAAAAGGAAAAAATAAACTATTTGCTTCCAATTTTCAGAGGGAGGATGGAGGGGGCGACCTTGGCCCCCACTGGTTGACAAACAGGGAAGGGGCTGCTGCCCCCCTTGCCCATTCCTCCCTATCCCTGCCCCATCAGCTCCGCCGATGACATCATGACTGGTTGCCCTGGCAACGGCGGCTCTCCCGGCACAGGCTCAGGTGGGGATCCAGAACCCAGCAATCCTTTGGAAGGAGGATGCTGAGCCCACGGGTCCCCCCTCCCCAAACCCCCCATGAGGAGGCTTTGGGATCTGACCCAACCAGTGGAGACCAGTTTGGTGCTGGTGATGAGGAGAGCTGGCTTGTGACCCAAGCAGAGGCACCAAAGAGCATCCAAAGGTCGCCCAGTGCCCTGTTACTGGGATTCCAGTGGCCAGGGTGTGCCAGGGCTGGGCAAAACCCGGTTGTTATCATCTCTGGCTGTGCACACACAGATGGGAAGACACCAACTCATCCACCCGTGAGGTGGGAAGGGCTCTGCAGCACAAGGAGGGGGGTCTCTTGTGGCAAGATGCACCCTAAAAACATGGGCATCACTGGCACAATGGTAAAGCCCCCTGCCCAGTCTTCCCAGTGTCACTCCCACAGCAGGGGCACCCACCCAGTGAAATCACTTAGGGCCAGGTCCTGCTCCTCCCTCCCATTGGTGGTGCTGAACCAGGTGATTCATCAGGTGGTTCCATCCAATAAACTGATTAGAAGCTGATTCCCAGTCTCAGCTGTGCTGGGGACACTGGGGAACTGGGCAGAGCTCCAGGGGGGGGAGGAGGAGGAAGGGATCGCTCTCCTGGAGGGCCTGGGCAAGAGCCTCTCAACAGCTCCAGGGCATGGGGGGCAACGACACCCACCCATCTTCTCCAAACACCCCAGGGCCTGGGAGAGGCCCTTGTGCATTCACGGGGAGCCACGGCTCCCTTCCTTCCCTGCTTCTGCTCCAGGACACAGAGCGTGCATGAAGTGTGCACAGAGGGTGAGCTTGCACAAGGTGTGCACATGGAGGGTGCACAGAGAATGAGCAGGCAAGATGAGTGTACATGAAGTGTGCACAGAGGGTGAGCTTGCACAAGGAGTGCACGTGGAGGGCGCACAGAGAGAGCAAATGTGCATGGAGAGTGTGAACACGGAGAGTGTGCATGGAGCAAGCGTGCACAGAGCACACAAGCAGAGCGTGCACGAGGCAAATGTGCACAGAGCGAGCGCGCAGGAAGCGTGCACGGAGCGAGCATGCACTGGACAAAGTCCGGGCACTGCCATGGCAGGCAGAGCTCAGGGCCTGACACTGCCCAGCCTCAGCTGCCCACGGGTCTCACACACATGCCACACATGGGGGGAAGTGGCACACTCACGATGCAAGGGCTGAGGACACGTATGTGTGCCCAATCTAAATCTCCCTCTTTTCATTTAACACCATCACCCCTTGTCCTGCTTCATTCTAAAGGGACACGAAGTTTCTGTCCCCACTTTGGGGTGACCCAGCATCACCTCAATCCTGACATCTCTCCCTCCCCCCCTCCCCTGGAGCACTCTTACCATGCACAATCACAGCCTCAGCGAGTGCTGTTCTACATCCCTGAAATGCATTCCGCAGCCACATCATATTTAAATTACCCAAGAAACTTCCTAGCGAAAAGAGTAATGGGATAAAACAGAGCAAAAGAGAATTTAGGCTGAACACCAGGAAAAGAAAAGTGCTTAGTGCTGAGATCTGTGCGGCCGTGGGATGGCTCCCCCAGGGAAGCACTGGAGTTATTTAAAACTCACCTCAATAAAAAACCAGTGGGGAGCAAACTTCCCTCATCCCAAAGGCCTGGGCACCAGGGGACCACTCCGGGAGGATTTTTTTTTGCCCCGAATTATTTTCTGGGATGAAAGGGAAGAGATCTCAGCAGGGCTGAACCCACACGGCACCTGCATCCCGCAGAGGCACAGCCCCTCTCCCCCAGCCTTTCCAGGGAGATTGGGGCCAAAACTCAGAATTAATCCAACCCTCTTTAAAAAAACAAACGAGGGATTTTTGCAAGGCTGGGGCATGGGATGCGTGGAGCTGCCTGACAAGCCTTGCACCTCTGAGACAGCAGCCAGCCAGGCAAAGCGGGTGCCAGGAGGGCAGCGCTGAGCTGCTCCATGGGGAGGATCAGGCTCCCAGATGAAGGTGATGTCAAGGATGGTGATTTACTCCGTCCTTCCCGCGCTCAGGCTCCTGGAAACTTGCACCTTCTGCAGATGTGCCGCCCGATTAGGATGATGCAAGCTCGTCGCTCGCTGTGTCATGCCATTGCAATTACGGAAAAATGCCTGGATTTGAACTGAAAACCTGCTGCGGGTGCTGCAGCCCCACCACCGCCTCCAGCCCTTCCCACCTGCCCGCTGCAGGAGCTGGGGGGAGAGGCCAGGGGGGGAGCTGGAAGCACCTGAACCTCCGGGGTTCCGAGAGGGGAAATGCAGCAGCACAAGGTGATGGGGACCCAGAAGGCACATTTTACGTGGCTGAGAAATCTACTGCATAATGGTCTGGGGAAGGAAGTATTAAAATCTTTAACCAGTTTCCAGAGACGCGATAATTAAGGTGTTGTAAGCTACAACTGCCTGGGAAAAAAAAAAAAGAAAGAAAAAAAAAGTAAGGAATAAGATTTTTATCACTTCAGAAGTGGCCACTCGTGGATTTCAGGTTTTAAAAAAAAAAAAGGCCAAAGAAGCAAAAGAAAATTCTACAAGAGAAAGAAAATGTTAAAGGAGGGTGAAGAAGTGTCAGGGCAGGGGCTGCAGGGCTGAGGAGGCAGGAGCTCGGTGTGGGGAAGCCAGGGAGTCCTGGGTGAGACCCAAGCCCGGCCAGTCACTGCTTTCAGATGACAGTGATGACCACTGGGTCACCCCAAAACAGGGACAGTAACTTCATGTCCCTTTGGAATGAAGCAGGATGAGGGGTGATGGTTTAAACTAAAAGAGGGAGATTCAGACTGGGGAGAAGGGAGAGATTGTTGATACTGATGGTGGGGAGAGCCTGGCCCAGGGTGCCCAGAGAGATGGTGGCTGCCCCATCCCTGGCACCATCCTAGGGGAGGTTGAGGGAGCTCTGAGCACCCTGCTCTGGGTGCAATGTCCCTGCTCCCTGCAAGAGGGTTGTCCAAGATCAGCTTCAATGGCCTCATCCCACCCAAACCACTCCATGGTTCTGTAGGAAAATGAATGAAAAAGACTGAAACAGTCTGGAGATTCCCTAAACTGCAGGGGAATCCATCCCCACAGCAACGGGTGAGAACAGATGCCTGTAGAAATACAGATACAAGGTACCAACCTACCCAGCGGTGCAGAGCTGTGACGGGGGAGGCAGGCGGTGGAGGTGGGAGTATCTAGCAGGGTACTGAGGAGGTCATTCATTAACATCTTCCTTAATGACCTGGGAGAAGGGGTGAGTGGTGTGGTAATGACCTGGAGGAGAAGATCAGCTGTGGATGAAATTCCCGACGTGCGGGGCCGTGCGGCTTCCACCTCTGGGTTGGCCAAAACGGCTACAGATACGCTCAGGAAACGTAAAGATTTTGTTGAGGGGGGTGTGATATAAATATCTAATCGGATCTATCTGGGGAGGGTGATTAAAACCTTGTCGGGAAGGGGGAGAGCAGCAGCTCAGCGGCGGCAGGTCGGGTTTAATATGCAGCTATGCCGGAGCTCTTCTCATCTACCTCTCCCAGGGAAAACATAAAGTGCATTTGCAGGTCACTGATCCACCGAAAGAAGGAAAAGCCCCAAAAAGGAGCAGAAGCTGGAGGAATGGTATGTAAGCTGAGATTTTAAAACACATGGATCTGTTTTCTTTGGACCGGTAGCGGCCAGGGGAAGTCACAACTGCATGCAAATATCCCGCAAGGTTTTAACACCAAAGGAAAAATGATTGAGGGTGGCAGAGGAACAGAAGGAGACCTCAGGCCGTATCCTAGCCGAGGGGAACCTGCCGGGAGCCCCAGGCCATGCTTCGCACCACGCCAGCATCGTGCAGGGGCACGCGGCTGTTGGCGGAGATGCCCTGGGCATCGCACCTCGGCTGCTCCCAGGGCTGCTCTCCTGCCTTGGCCAGGGCAGCAAGTACCAGTCTTACTGTGCCCAGGGTCAGATCTACTGTCCCCAGGGGCAAATCTTCCATCCCTGGGGCCAGATCTACTGTCCCCAGGGTCCAATCTTCCATTCTCAGTCAAATCTGCTGTCCCCAGGGTCAAATCTTCCATTCCCAGGGTCAAATCTTCCACCCCCAGGGTAAGATCTACTGTCCTCGGCATCAAATCCTCCATCCCAAAGTCAAATCTATCACCCCCAGGGTCAGCCCTTCCATCCCCAGAGACAAAGCCCTTGTCTCAGTGCGAGAGTGGGTCTCATCCAATCATCTGGAGGAGTTTGGGGGACTGCTGTGAACGGCCACATAGTCACGATGCTGCTGCAGGAAGGACCTGGAAGGAGAGAGGTGGGAGGAGATGAACTCTTCTCCCAGCTCCCAAGGTGTGGGCAGCCCCCCCAGGACAGGGTCCTCGCAGAAATCCCGGCACGTACCTACCCGCACAAGTGCCCGAACAAGGCGGTGATCTCACGTGCATGAGCTCAATGCTGGCTGGGCCCTGCCAGGATTTACATGGGAGGCTCCAGAGAGTCTGTGTGTACTCCCAAGCCTCCCGCCGAGAGCCACAGCTCTCCCCGAGGGGAGGAGGAGAGGAGCGGGGCTCCCTTTCCTGCTTCCCCACCCTGCCCTGCCAGCTCCGGCTCGCTGGCAACCGTCCTGTGCCGGGCAGCCCACGCTGCTCCCCGGGCGGCTCCGCTGCCCCGGGCCAGAGAGCTCCGGCAGCCTGCACCCCTGCACCCTGCACCTCTGCACCCTGCACCCCTGCACCCTGCACCCTACATCCCTGCACCCCACATCCCTGCACCGTTCACCCCTCTGCATCTTCACACCCCAGCACCCCTCACATCCACATCCCTGCACCCCTGCAACTCTCCTGCATTCCCACATCCCTGCACCCTGCATCCTACAGCCCTGCGTCCTGCAACCACGCACCCTACATCCCCGCATCCCTGCACCCCGCAGCCCACTCCCACCCGCCCCAAAGCATCGGGAGGAGACCGCAGTTTCCCACAGGGTAACAAAACGATAACCCCCCCCCCCCTCCGCGCCCGGCCGCGGGTTTTGCTGCTCCCGGTGCGGAGCGGGACGGGACGAGAGGCAGGGGAGGGAAGCGGAGAAATGACGCTTTATCTCAGCGATCGCGAGAGGGATAAACTGACATCATGAGCAGTTAGTTGCGCGGCAGCGTTTCTTTTGTGGGGCTGGTAATTTGTGACAGTGAGCATCGCTGAAAATATCTTAATTAATGTTTATTTTGATGGCTGTGTAGGTTTGGGGTGACGTGTCCCTGAGTCTGGAACAGGGAGGGGGGGCAGGGCGTCGGGAAAAAAAAAAAAAGCAGATTTTTTTTGACTTGATGCCCAGAACCACAAAAATGCCTTTTAAAGGCTCCCTCCCTCGCCCTAACAGGCTCATCGGGAGCGGAGAGGAGATCATGGAAAGAAGAGAGATCGAAAGATAGAAATTCAGAGGCAGGGGGTGAGGGGCAAAGACATGGGAAGGAGACAGACAAACACACAGAGAGCAATTTGCATGTTTTATGAGTCTTTGATTTCGGTGCATTTACAACCTCAGCGCTAACACCCTGGTGGGAAGTTCTGGAGATTACTGTATTTACCCTCTATTTCTCTTTACATCTTTATCGAGCGATCTGTCTGTCTCGCCTCCAGCCAGTCCTTTATGAGCTGCAGCTACGGCAGGTACCGGCCGCGTTCGGAGGAGCCCCTTCCCCGCCGATCCCCACCAGCACTTCCCATCACCAGCATCCCCCAAACACCCCTCGGGCACTCTGTTGCCCCCAGTCCAGCCTCTCCCCGTGGCTGTGAGCTGCTGGGCTGCCGTGAGGTGCTGCATCTGCCCCGCAAAACGCTGCACCCAGCCCGGGGATACAGGAGGTTTTGCCGGGATGCTGCTGAAAGCAGGAAGGTAACGTTAGGAAGCAGCAGAGCTGTGTTTTCTTCCCGGAGGGATCTCATCTCTTTGTTGCTGTTGTGTTTTTCTCCAGCTTGAAGAAATGAGAGTTTCTAGGGTCAGCCCGGGTGGTTTGTGGTTCAGCACGGGGCAAAGCAGCCCGAGCCCCGAGCATTCAGTTCCTAAATGGGAGCAGTGCCAGGGGTGCAGGAGCTCCTGCACTGAGAGCATCCCATTCTCCTCCCGGTTCTTTCCCATTTTCCTTCTCTTTGAGCCATTTAATTCCCGTGATGCCACGGAAAGAATTGAATTCTCTGCTTTAATCGAGGGTGCCACAGAAATGGGATGGTGGCAGGACAGGGATGTGTGGCCAACTGCTCCGTGCTCCTTTGATACCTCAAATAATCAACACCCAGCTCCAGAGCAACTTCTAGAAACCCCAGCCTGGGAAATGTCTTTTCTACCAGCTGCATGTCAGCCGAGAGAGGCAATTTTCAGGAGTGCTGGGTGAATCTGTCACCAAACCCCAAAGACCCCGTCACCCAGCCCCACCTTCTCGCCACGCAAAGAGCAGTTGGCTCGTGCTGGGTTTCTCAGCAGCATCTTTCCCCAGATCACACCGTGACCCCAATTAGCACTCTGGGGAAGCAGTTAATGAGTCCTCCTTCTGATGCCCTTTTCAGCACCTTTGCTTAGAACGAATCTTCCGATCTGCCTCCATCAGTCAAGGCTCATCCCTTACCCTCCAACCCTCCGAGCACAACTAATTGTGATCAACAGAAGTTTTTCCAAGCGATTTTGGCTTCTTCCCTCCCTTGGATTTCCCCCAGAGAACCACGAATTATTTTTCTTTCTCTCAGGTTTAGACACCCACACGCACACCAGGCTGTGCCAAGAGCAGGGCGAGGGCAGCCCCGTGCCCGGCAGCACCTTCTCCCTGCCCTGCAGGGTGTTTGCGACCGGAGCTCGGCCGTTGGAGAGATGGCTCCAGTTGGCTGTGAACCCCCCCCCCCAGTATCGTTTCCACTCCATAATTGGGCAAGCTGCTCTTCCTATCAGATCTTCAGTGCAAGCACTAACTAGTGCCTGCAAGCCTTCGGCGAACCGTGAGGAATATTCAAGGAAAAACCCGCGCTATTTTGTTCTCATCTCGTCTCTGCCAGGAAACTCGTTTTTGGGGGGTAGCTGTGGGAAGGGAAGGCAGCTGGAGCACCAGCAGCTCACAAGCACGGGCGCTGCTCCCATGACTATTCATGGGCGATCCCTGCGGGGCGGCTGCTCGAAGGCAAGGTGGGTTTGGAGGAAAAGTGGGAAACCCACCAGGCTCAGAGAGATGGAGACTCCTCGCTGGGATTCTCTGCTCTTGCTGCTGACTCTCCTCTCAGCACCATGGGGAGCTTCTCTGCCAACTTCTTCTGCTCATTTCTATTGACTTTGCTTAATTTTTTTCTTCCTCACACACCGCCTTACATTATTTAAATCTTGTTCCTTAATAACCCTACAACTAAAAGCAATTAAGGAGGTCAGTGAGCAGCACCCATTTCAGCAGAGCCTCTAAAGCATGTCCAGACCAGAGAAGCCCTGCCTGGAAGGGCACTAACAACAAAGACCATGGAGACAAAGCCTCACAAACCCGTGGGTTGGAGCTGGCAGATTCTCTTCCAGCAGAGCATCCCCCACGCAGAATGGTCCCTGGGGATGCACCCAGGGTGGGCTCACCCCCAACATGCACCCAGGACATCTGGGTCCCCTTAGGTGCTGTCCCCGCATCCCTGGAGCCAGTTCACCACAGTCACCCCACTCCCTGTGAAAGTGAGACAAAAACTCCATCGATCTAGCTGCGGATGTTGGGCACCATCCCAACGTGCCCTCCCACCTTCTGTGCCAGGGAGGAGGGGAAGAGAAGCACCCTGAGCCAGTTGAGTCCTCCCTGGCCAAACCAGACCCAAGCTGGAGCATCTCCAGGCCGGGCATCATCTCCCCCGCGGCTCCCTCTGTATTTTGCCTTTTTTGGGGGGACTGTTGGAGCATTTCCCTGCCGACCACGGCCCCGAGACCCCCGTGGTGGGGAGACGAGGCTCCCTCGGAGGAGCCCAGACGGGTGAGGCTCGGTCCTGTCAAAACATTTCGGAAGAGCAGTCATAAAGCACAGCCAGATCAAAACAAGTTAAAACAGAGCCGCCAAGGTCTGGTCACCTCATAAACCACAGATAAAGCCAGAAAGGCCTCGCTAAAGCAGGTTTGATCTTCCTCCCTTCCTGTATCTCTTTCATAAACATCTCTGGGAGCTGCAGGAGAAGAGCCTTATTGATGAAGTCCGAAAACTAACATCCTATGGATGCTGGGAAAGCCCAGAGAACTATCCCACGCTTAATCCTCCCTGTCCACGGCAGCGCCAACCTCAGTGAGTTCTGCCAGCCCTGCAGAACCATCCCGCCCCAAAGACTCCTCTGTTTACTTTAAGCCCATTCCTGTCAAGCTCCTCACCCGAGAAGAGAGAAAAATCAGGGAAAAAAAAGAGGCTCTTGGGCCACCCCTTTCCTGCCAGCTGTCCAAACTTGGGTGAGGTGTTGGCCGAAAAAGCGGGTACCATTGACAGAGCTTTTGTCACACCCGAGGTGCTCTTCCAAAGCTCCCTCTAACATTCCTTCACCTTCTGGCTTGTACCAGCACCAGCGTGGCCAGCAGGACCAGGGCAGGGACCGTGTCCCTCTACTGGTCAGTGGGGAGGCCACACCTTGAATCCTGGCTTTGCTTTTGGACCCCTCACTCCCAGCAGGACATTGAGGGGCTGGAGGGTGGCCAGAGAAGGGCAAACCCCAGAGGGATTTAAAATGCATGTAGATGTGGTGCTGAGGGACACGGTTCAGTGCTGCCCTAGCAGTGCTGGGGGACTCAATGAGCTGAAAGGTTTCTTCCAACCAAAATGATTCTGTGATTCTTGTGCTGCTGCTCCTGGAATTTGCTAAAGAAGGAACATCTCTGTCCAGCCCAGCTCCTCTTTGACCAGGCTGAAGCTGGAGAGCAGAGCCCTGAGGAGCGCACCACCCACCCCCTGAATTTCCAGACCATTTATCTCATGGGACAGGCACCTGCAGAGCCTCCAGCTTTAGATGCTCTGGGAGGAAAGCAGGGTGAACAGCAAGTGCTGGAGGGGATGGCACTGTCCCCGAGCAGTGGTGGCCCCTGCCTGAGCCTGGTTGCCCCACAGCAGCTCAGTGGGGCCGGGACAGGTCTGTCTGCACCCGGCCGTGCTGTAACATGACAGCAATTAGAGTAACTGAGCAGAGCTCTTGGAAGAGCAGGGAGCTTGCTGTGCAATAGCTGGGGCTGCTAGAAACTTCCTACGAGGTCACGGGGCAGAGGTGGGTGAGGCAAGAGACCTGCCCCGGGTTAAATGAGAAGGTCCTGCAGCTTCATCACAGGTTCCAGACAGCAGGGGAGGGTTCAGCATCACCAGTCCCTTTCTGCAGAGGACAGGACCTTCAGCCACATCCCATGGGACCCAGGCCAGGGACCTCCACTGGTCCCCTCCCAGAAACCAGCTGGGAGAGGGGAGAGCACGGCAAGGACCGTGGGCTTGTATGTGGAGGCCAAAGCTGACACTGGAGAGCTGCAGGGAAGGGTAATGATGGTGTGGAAGAGGGGGATAAAGCAGCAGATGAACTTCACTACTCAGGGTGGCAGAGAAAGAGAAGCAAAGCATCGCCCCATTGCACACGCGCAGCGCCGGGGTCTCTATCAGCAATTACTGGTCTTTGAGAGATCTTGGAGACACAGCAGAGAGCTCTTTGAAGACGTCCTTTCAACGATTAGCGAGAGTCAGGGAAAGGCAAGTGGAATATTAAGAACTCTTAGAGCCAGGAGAGAGAACAAAAGAGAAAATGTAATTTATTCTTTTTTTCCCCCCTTCATCTGGAGCTGTGGAGCTCCCGCAGCTCGGCTCCAACTGACCCGCACCAGAAAAAGAGGAGGCAGAGCAGAAAAGCATCACAACGCTGATCAGAAGCTGGTGATGGCACCTGTACGGAGGGGGTTCAAACAGACCAGGACCTCACAGCCTGGAACAGAGGACAAAGAAACAACAGAGAATTACAGAGGAGCAAACAGTAAAAAAAAAAAATCACAACACAACCCTTAGACTTTTTCCCACGATCAGCTTCACTGAACAGTGGGATGTGTCACCAGAGGAGCCTCCTCGGCACCCGGAGGGTTCCCTGGGGTCAGCTCAGCAGCCTGAGAACGGGGCCCAGCTCCAGACACAGCCGCTGGGGCTCGGGAGGAGCAGTGTGCCCAGCCCAGCCCGGTGCCCGGCTCTGGCGAGCGACGGCTGTCCCCGCACAGCCCTTTCATGTGCCAACAAATCAAACAACACCTCGGGCAGGAAAGTCACATCCCACGGGGTCTGCGGCACTTCCCGAGAAAGACGGGGAGCTTACGAGTGAGGGAAGGTGGAGGGGATCAAGCTGGGCACCCTGTTCGTGTCCTTCACCTGCATATTCTTCCTAGGGATCGACCATGAACTTAGGGAGGGGGTGTTCCTCTTAAATCTTTCATCCAGATCCTTTCTTTTTCACTGTTTTCTGGGATTTTGCCATACCTTCCTAGGAAATCCTCAGCCTTCCTACATCTATTATCTGTGCCTAGAGAATTTCCACAAATATTCAAGGACTTCTCCAGTCAGGAACATCTCAAGGAATGCCCTAGAGCTTTGTCATCCTTCCTCTGTCTAGAAACTTCCCTGGAGTTTTCAGGTTTTCTCAGGAGTTTTCCACCTTCCAGGAGTTTTCTGGTAGCTCCTTATCTACAACCTGTCGAGGAGCATCCCAGTGCATTTCAGGAATCCCACAAGGGCTCTTGAGAAATAGCCTAGAATCTTCTTAGGAAATTCTCCAAATGCTTTTCAGAAACTTCCCCACCTGGGAAACCCTCAGTCTAGGAATTTCCTCAGCCTTTCCAGACACATTTTAGACGTGCCCTGGCAGTGCTGGGTTAGCAGCTGGACTTGGTGATCTCAAAGGTGTCCTCCAACCCAAAGGATTCCATGATTCCAAGAGCCCAAAGGGATCATTTGCCAATGAGCTCCATCCCGAGCAGGGCTGTGGGACAGGTCGAGGTTCTATCTGCAAGTCCCCAGCACCCGTGGCTGAGCAAGCAGCCTGGCCCACGCTCCCCGTTGGGTCTGGGGAGGCAGATCTGTCACTGTCACCCTGAGAGCAGTATTCTGGGATGCCAGCCACGCTTCTGCTCCTTCCCTCATCCATCACCGCCAATTAGCGGGGTGCACACGGGCTGAGGGGGTGCTGCGGGCACGGGGGTGTGAGGGGAGAAGGAAGCAGCAAAGTTGCGAGATAAATCATGGTGCTAAGCACCCAAACTACTGCAGAACCTCTCTGGTTGCTCTCTGCTGCTCCATGGTCAGCAGGGCCACCAGACTCAGACCCCTCTGAGGTCCCTGGAGGTGCTCAGGGCTCTGCACAAGCCCCTCCATGTCTCCTGGAAGCTGGGATCTGGGGTCCTGCTTGGACAAACTCTGCAACAACTTAACCAGGCATCTCCTCAAGCATCTCCAAGCATCTTCTCAGAGAGCAGGAAGACCACTTGAGGATCTTGACACCCACCCTGCTTTGAGGTGTCAGCAGGTAGAAGTCACCCGGTGCCCCTTTACAGGCACAGAGAAGAAGTGCTGGGGGAAGGTGAGTCCTGCACCCCCAGCACATCTTTTGGAGACCCCCATGGGCACGGGCAGGGTCCTGCCACCGTCCCCCCGTCCACGGCACCCGGCCTGGCCGCTGCCTCAAGCCGGGTGGGATGGACACGCCTCTTCTGCAAACATTCTCTGGGATACAATCCCTGGGGCTGTATTTACCCTGTTTATCTTCCTGACATTATTTATTTCCTACCTGTCGACTGGAGGCCGGGGGACTGTCAGCACTGGGACCCGCCTGAGCCCATCGCCGGGGCCGTGTTGACTTTGGCAGAGGGAGGCTCAACCCGGGCCAACCTGCCCTGGGCAGGAGCGTGGTGAGGAAGAGGAGCTGAGGAAGAAGCAGGCAGGGCTACTGTGCTGTGGGAAGGGAGAGCTCTGCGTCTCCTGGAGCAGGGCTGCCAGGCTGCAGGGAGAACACATTGGCACAGGCATGGGGCAAAAGGGGAAAATTGGTCCCACAGCCCCAGTTTGCAGGAATTGGGGTTGTGGTGCCCCAGGGAGCATGAGCAGGACCAAGAGCTTGGGCTGAGGAAAGTGCCTCTCCCACAACCCCAGGGCTAATTCTGCAGCCGGGGGGGTTTCATGGTGATCCCCAAAGGGCAGTGGGGCCAGACAGGGGGCAAATGTGGTGCTTTCTCTGGGTGAAGCAGCCCCAGTGCTCACCTTCCTCCTCTCCCACGCCTGGACCTGCACCCTGGGCTTTCTGCTGACTAAAAAAGCCCCCTCAATTGCAAAATAGCCCAGAGGACCCCAAAAGTAGCACTGTAGCACTGTCTCTGTGACCCCACGGAAGAGCCATCAAGGTGGTTTTGCATGAGCTGCCACCTCAGGTGGGGGAATATGGGTGAGACCAGGGGGACACTTCTGCTGGGTACAAGCCAGGCAGGAGGGTGCTGCACCCACATGACCAACCTGGAGGCACCCACGTGTGCAAGAGGCAGCTGAGGGAGGAACTGGAGGATTTGGATCCTGTTTGGGGACCATCACTGGTGGCCACCCAGCCCTGCTGCTGCCAGGAAACACCTGCCCAGCTAGGAAAGCAGATTTCTAACAGTGCTGAGATCACAGTGCAATTTTTTCTCTTCTAAGGCCATTTTCCTTCCAAATTCTTCCTCAATCCTCACACATATTAATTATAGTCTGTTGTATCCAGGCCCTGGGAGCAGCAGCTCTTCCTGACACCCCCCATTCCAAAATACATTCCACCAGATGCCATTTGCAGCCAGCACTCCTGGGGCTAAATTAGCCCCTGACCTTAATTAGCTTCGGACCCTCCACCCCCTTCTCTGCCACCTGCTTCTCGTTTCCCTAAAAAGGCTCCCAGAGAAAGCAGGAGGATCTGCGGAGATGGGGCTGGCTGCTTTTTCCAGGTCACATGGATGGAGAGATATGGGCTTTGCTGGGGGCTCCTGTCCAGGACCCCTTGCTTGCTGTCTGCAGGAGAGCATGTGAGTGGGTGGCTCTAGCTCTGGTGTCTCCACTGTCACTTCAGGGAGCTTGGAGGGGCTTTTTGGTCCTGGCTGCAGTGCTGGGGATGCTGCAGCTGAGATATGGGGTTAAATGAAGCTGTGGTCAGGTCCTGGGGCTCCCCACATCTGCCCTGGGGTGAGCCATGGATGCCCATCGTGGCTTATCTCCATCCCTGGTTTTGTCCATGGCTCTGGGGGGCTTTAGAGCTGCAGTGCTGTCGTGCCCCCCCTCTGTCAGAGGGCAGAGGTCGGGCAGACTGCCTTGCCCACCCCACTCTGAGCCCCCACTGTACCCCTCACATGTGGGCAGAGGTAGGAAGGGGGTGGGCTGCACTCACCCCCCAGCAGTGAAGCTCTGCAAGGGTAGTGAGGGGATGTGAGCAGCGAACTCAGCCAGGGGGTCGTGCTGACCTTTTAGCTGAATGCCACTAATGAAATCCCCATTCCGAGGGAAAAAGGGGGCTGGGGGGGGCTGTGTGAAGGCAGACGTGGCTCGAGTGGAGCTAGAGGCTGTTATTGCAAAGCCGCTTCCCAGAACAAACACGGAGCCCCCGGCCGGTGCCCTTTGCCCGCGGGCGGTGACCTGTGGGTAGCACGTCGCCTTGGCCCCGCTTCGTGGGGAGCTCTGGGCTTGCAGACCCCTCCTCGGGCCATGATTTACGGGAGTCTCCCCTTCAAACAGGCGGAGACCATCTGCCCGTGCAGCCCGCCCCCTCCTCGCCACCCTGCTGGGACCGGGCTGGGGTGAACCAGGCTGGAAGGCATGAATCAAAACTTCACCAGGGCCTGGGAGGGGTGGAGGGGGTGATATATGGTCTGGGGGTCGAGCAGGAGCTGCCTGGCCCCTCTCACGGGTTGTGGGGTGCCCTCCAGGCAGTGGGGGCAGCACCCTGGCGAGGCATTGCCAAGAGATAAACCTCGCTCACCTTTGCTCTCTCCCCCCTCTCCTTCCCGGGGAGTACTTTAGTTTCAGCAGGGTTTAGTTACGTATTTATTTTTATGATCTGTTAATGTTTATGACACTCTGTGCCCGAGTCGGGAAGGGAAGGTCAGAGGAAATTCCCAGCAGGAAAACCCTGGGGTTGGGGAGGTGCAGGGACCCCCCCACTCGCCCCATGCTGTCCCCTCTTGGCTCCCAGGTTTGGAGTGCAGAAATTGCCAACTGGTTGGAAACCAGCAGCTGAGCAAAGCTGGTTCCCTTTCACCCAAGGTTCTGGATTTTGAGGGTTTGGGGAGGGGGAGGTCTCCTGGCAGCCTGCCCACCCCACTGCTGTGCCTGTGCCCTGTGCCCAGGCTGAGGGTGGCAGCTGGGGATGCTGTTACCCATGCCCAGGCAGCTGCTGGGGTGAAGCCCTTTCCCCACAGGCTCCCATGGGAGCGTCCAACCTGCCCCCTCCCCACCATCACCAGCCCAACCCCTCATTGCTCATTAACCAACCGAAAGAATAATGAGTCGTAAATCACACCAGCAATCTGCCTTGGACTTTAAACACCAGCCCTCGGTGGAGGTGCCCAGGAATCCTGTGGTGGGAAGGGGGAGAGTCCCCCGATCATCCCAGGCTGGCTTTCCTTGGACTTTTGCATCTTGCAGGCTCTGACTTAATCTTGGAGCAAACAGTCCTGGGAGATAAGGAGACCGGGTCACCCCCCGAGCCCCTCTCCCTCCAACCCCCATGTCACCTTTGTTTTCCCCATGCTAAGCCCTGCTGGTGTTTGCTCTGAGATCACCCCCCTCGTCCCAGGATCCCAGAGCAGACAAAGCCTCTGCTGGCTGAACAGAACCAGCACCAACCAGCAACATCCCAGTTCCATTCTGGTTATCCACGCCAGCAGTGCCAGGTGCCCACGGGCTCTGGTGCTAATCCCAGACACAGCATCTGAGCACTTGTGTCTGGGGCAAACACGGGGTGAAGCGTGTCCATTTCCATCCTAGGTGATGAAATTTCTTTTATCTCCTCCTTTACCTCACACCTGCCACTGGGTCCGGGCCTTGCCACAGCTCTGCCACCGTGGGGCAGCTTGATAAGCAGTGATAAGATGGTCCGAGCATCGCGGCGTTTCCGCCTCGGGCACCCCTGACTCACTGAAACCACAGGGGTGAGGTGCAACCAGGGGGTCATAAACCAGCCAACGCCTCCCTGGCACGTAGGACAGACGGAAGGAAGGGTGATTTTAACCTTTCCTGGAAATTGAAGGAGATAAAGAACAGAAAATTGCTTCTTGAAGCAAAATAGGGAGATGTAAATACTCCTCGAATTCTCCTGTTCAAATTTCCTCTTTTTCTACCCAAACTTTTCCATGTCAGGACTGATAAAAAGGATGTTTCCCCAGCCTCATCTGTGTGGTGCAGGGTGGGGAGGACAGCATGTGGCAGTCCCATGGAGAATGGGCCTGTTTGACGTTGTCCTTCTTCCCATCCAGATGCTGCGGCCCCCCCACCTCGCTGCACCCCTGGGCTCACACGTGGAGCCTGTGCTCCCCTTTTGAACCTCTCCCTTTGAACCTCCCCCCGAGACCCTCCTCTTGAGGGACACCTGAAAGACATTACCCAGCAGATGCTCTGCGGGAAGGGGAGTGCTGGGGTGGCTCGGGTGTGTTTACAGCAGTGACCAGCCTTTGATGGAGACCTTTCCCTGCTCCTCCCAGCCCCGGGTCGGTGCATGAGGGCAGAGCTCAGCACAACACTGTGGGGTCTTCCAGGTGGGGATGTTGCACCCCTGCTTCAATCAGATCCCCTCCTGGAAGACTCCATGGGGACCTTCTTCTGCTGGACCAAGAAACAAAGGGCTCCTGCACCCCCCATCCTGGTGGGAGCAGTGGATGCAGCTCTGAACAGCCCCCCCCAGTTTACACACCAGGTTTCTGGTGCTCTCCCCATCGTTGCCACTTGATGAGGTGCTGCTGGTGCTGCACCAGCTCTGCCTCAGCTCCGGATGCTGGTTCCTCACCAGACAATCTCATTGAGCCCGTGTCAGGGAAGTGTCATCAGTTGCCCTGCAGGGGACAGAGCCTGGCTTTACCCTTTGAGGACTGCAGCAGCATCCCAGCAGCACTGGGATGGGGTCAGCACAAGTACCTGAGCAAGGAGCATTTTTTCAGGGCACCAGAGCCCAGGAGCTTTAGGACAGGAGGCGACAAATCCCAAATCCTTCCTGACCACATCCACCCAGCTCAGCAGCAAACTTTGGCTGTGCAAAAGCCTTACAGCTCTGCACCAAAATAAACCCAAACCCATGTGAGCCCTGCGTGGGTGCCAGGGCAGGGCCGCCCCGGCCACCTCCCTGTTCACCCAGTGCAGTTTAATTGGCTTTACAGGACACGAATCTCCCCGATGAGGGGTCTCCCCCACAGGTCAGGACCCTGTCAGCAGCAGTGGGAAGGGCAGATGAGCTAAACCGTGCATCCCCACCACACACACTGCTCTGCTCATCGCCCCTTCCCTCCCCAGGCCTGAGCATCCTCTCAGGCACTCACTCACCCCCTCCCAGCCAGGGCTCTACAAGTGCTTCCAGACATGGTTCAGGGCACCAGAGGCTTCCCCAGCCCCCCACCAGCAGCTGTGAAGATGGGAAAACAAGATCCCAGGCCCACTCTGCTTTGGTGTCTGGTCACTGCTGCTGAGTGGGTCAGCAAGGCAGGATCCTGTCTGTAGTATCTCAGGATTTCAGCATCCCAGCACGGTAGGGGTGGGAAGAGACCCTCTGGAGATCACCTGGAGCCCCCACCCTGCTCCATCCAGCAGGGTCACCCAGAGCAGGGCCCAGCAGTGCAGTGTCCAGGGGGGTTTGGG
>JANHGL010002277.1:0-48653 GCA_024611195.1 Ceyx melanurus | reverse complement strand
CTATTCCTCTTCACCTGTTTCTGGGTTCTCTTTATTTGGTCCTGGCAGGGGGGGAGTTATCTCAGTTATCTCAGAGAAAACCAGTCAGATTTATCCAGTGGTCTCATTCTGACCAGAATAAATCCTGTCAGGAGGTGGAGCAGTGGGAGGATGCAGGGAAGGGTGTTTTCTTTCAGCCCAGGTTGCTTGGGAAGAGGCTGGTGAGTTTCTGGGCTGCCCAGGGCTGCCCGTGGAGCACAAGCCCTCGAGTGCTGCTGGTGCTCTAACTTAGAGCACTGGGGTATTTGAAATTTCAATTATTTATGTGTTCATGCTGTGGGTTAATGCTGACTGACACTAAAACACTGCCTAGATTTAGCTTCATAAAATTTTTATCCCTACTATGAACTGCAAGTCTTTCTCCAATTTCATTTAAAGGAAACAGAGTATTGAAAAGCCTACTGAGGAATTCATGAGCAACTAGCTACAACCTCACTTTTCCTCCTGGCCAAATCCTGGGACTTCATTACCATGGCAACATATAATTTTAATTCCCTTCCTGATTGCTGCTGCACAGAGACCAATACATCTGCTTGCCATGCACTTTGCAGAGGGTGTAAGGCACATGGCACTTGCTTCTTGGGGCTCATGAGGGAACCAGAAGAAGTGACTATGTCCTTTTCTTGGGTGAAACACCCAGAGAAGCTTAATAAAACTCAGCAAGCCCAATCCAAGCAGTGCCTCTGGTACTCTGAGTTTTGGGCAGGTGTAACCCAGTGCAGTGGAAGCCCCTTTAAAGAACAAGTTTCATGCCCTTTGTGGGGTTTTAGTGTATTATAGCAAGAAATAGAAGCATCTTCTGCCACTGTAATGAGAGATGGAAAGGTGATGAGGGGTGTTTATGAAGACAGAGTCTCTTCACCTGCCACAAGTCCCTTCTTGAAGGGTTCTCTTATTTTAGCAATTATCATACTCATTTACAGGGTTGTTACCACTCTTTGCCTAACTGTAGCCAATTGCAGGCATTGAAGTTGCCCTTCTCAACTCATCCACTCATCCGTGTACCTGCACAAATACAGCACAGTCACTGTGAACAAAGCTCTCTTCACTGGACCCTAGGGCTTGTCCTGGTTTGAGGGAGAACAGAACTAATTCTGTTCAGTGATTTGAATTTTCATCTTGGTTCTTCTCACTGCACTATCTGAATGAAGTTAGCAGTGTTTTCCCAAGCAGTGTCTGCTTCTGGCAGTAATAACACCCCATGCTTAGAGTCATTACCAAGGGTTGGTGCGCAGACCAAGGCCACTGCTGGATCTTGTGCACCTTGCTGGGGGGTACAGAAAGTAAAAGGTGGCAGCTGCAAGGAGGAGCAGACAGGAGAGGTGACCCCAAATGGACCAGTAAGGATCCCATCCCATATACATTCGGTATAAAACTGAAGAAACAGGAGAGCATTGGCTTTTTACCCTGCTTTGGTTGGGTCCTGCTTAGCTTGGTTCAGGTCCTCTTCTGGTTTCTTCCTCAGAGCACCCAAGGAGGATTCTGCTTTGCCTTTAGTCCTGATCTGCATATTTCTGAACCCAGTACCAGAATCCAGCTCTTGAATTCAACTCCTGTCTGCTGCAGGGCCCAGTCTGGGACTTTCTTGGTGCCTTCTCCACAACATCAGTGGTGATGGTGACATAATTGCCATCAGGGGGTTTTGTTTTTGATACTGGTTTCATATATATATTTATATATTATTATTATTCTTTTCATTCAAGCTGTTCTAGTTTCCTTTCCTAATCACCGAGTCTCTCTCCCTTATTCCCATTCTCTTCCCTTTGGGGAAGAAGGGAGGTTAACAGAGAACATCTGTCATAGGTCTAAGGGGCTGCCCTGACTCTAACCCATGACAGGGCTGGACTCTGCACTGGAACCTGAAACAGGACCTCAGACTGCCACCAACACCCTCAGACTGATGCTTATCTTAATTATTTATCTAATTCATGTAAAATCAGTTGTTCAAGGCTGAAAAGCCTCATTCAGATCCAGAGCCCATGAGGGAGCCACGAGGAGGCTCACAAGCATTTGGTGCTGCTCTGCACGTAGAGGACATCACCCGTAAGCCTTGTAGAAGGTTCAGACAAGCTGAGCTAGGGGTGAAGACAGTTGCTTCATCACCTGAGCATGGGATAATTGATCAAGAGAGGCAATACTTTGCAGCACACAGCATCCTTCTCACTTCCCAACTTGTCCTGGGCTAAGCTCTGCAGCATTCCCCTCTCTGCACACAACAGTGAGGATGGATGGAGCAGGTGTCACTGCAACCAGTGCTGCTGTGGCAGTGAGACCTCCTGTTGGAATAAAATTCTGGGGTTCTTTTTCCACTCAAAACCCCCGCAGTTGTCAAAGGCTCCTGGAAGTTCCCAGCATTGACAAAGCAGCTCTGTGCACCAGTAACTCACCCATGACAAATCAGCCAGAAGCCAAGACACAGCCCCAGGTGACACTTCAGTCTCCATTGGGCACATCACTCCAAGGTGCCAACAGAAAGGACTTCAGGAGTTTGGACATACCCTCTCAACTCACTTAAACTGCATTAAACATACATATCTATTTATTATGTGTATGTATATATATATAATATTTATAATATTTATCACCTATATAATGATAATGCCCAATTGCAGATATCTGGAGAGTCATAACCCATTTAAGCACAGAAAAGGCATGGGAGACTCACCTGTCTTTAAAGGCAGGAGTGAATGGTCCCTTGAAAAGATCAGACTGCAAGTTTAGTGGTGTCTGTGTGTAGCCACAAGCAAGGCTTCTCCTCCACCTCTAAAGCTCCAGCCCTTTCTCTTGCTGAAGGGTTAAAAATTCTGAACAGAAACCACAGTGTTTTCCTTCTTTTTCTGAACCTTCTTATTTAGCTACCCCTTTCATTATTGTTTTCCTTCATCTAAAAGAAAAGTAATCTAAGTAATTATAATCATAAAATGGATGTGAGCAAAATGGGCACCACGGGGTTTATAAAACACAAATTTCCCTTTCCTGGGAAATATGGTCTCTCCTGCACTTAAACCTTTCAAGCTCTGCCCAGGCTCCTAAGGTGGCACAAACCCCACAAGGCTTGTAAGGCCCTGAAAAGGAAATCACTTAAATACCCCACCCTCCTCAGCAGATGCAGGATTGCAAAGCGAGTGCTTCAACCTCAGTGTGTGCTTCAGCTCCACCTTGGTCGGGGATGCTGGGTTGTTGAAAGTGTCACGTTGAGCATAAAATAATAAATGTCCAATAGATGAGTTTGGTAACACTGGGCACACATAGAAAGGTCTTTGGTAGGGATGAATCATACAGCTCTGCTGAACTAGCTCAAATCTCACCAGCTTTCCTCAGGCCAAGTGTCTGACCTGTATTAGGTAACCCACACCCAGGCAGGAATCAACTCCTCAGCCAGCAAAGGATCTCATTTGGTTTGGGTTGGGGTATTTTTTTTTTTTTTTGTACTAAACTCTTTTCTGAAAATGACCCAAGAAAAACCTTCCTTGATGTTCACTAAGCAGTTATTGGCAAAATATCACCAATGTGAAAACAAGGAATCTTTCTTCAGGCTTGAATGTACCCAAATTGCTTCAGCCCAGTCAAGTCCTCTTTTCTTTCTTGTTACTCCTTTATTTATTTTTTAACTGGTAACTCTCTATGCATTTAAGTCAGGCAGAAAGGGGGAATTCCACTTTGATTTAGGGAAGAAAAACACCAGCTATTAGCCTGAGATATCATGTAACATCCATGAGAAATTAACTTTTATTTCCAAATTACTAGAAAATCCTCAGAGGCTGGCAGGTCTGGACATTGGGTCCCCGCACTCCAGAGAAGCTCCTCACTCCCCTCTGCAGTGGCAGGCAAGCAGCTCATGGCCTGGCTTATATTGAACAACTACATTTTTTCTTTCATGGTCTGTTTGCCACCTCACCACTGGGATATGAACTGCATGGGAGATGGATGGAAATGCTGGAAGATGAGCTGTCCCAGATCCTCTACAGTGACTGAAATGTACTTCACTGCACCCTAAATACTTAATGGTTATTCAGGTGTATGAACCAAAACCTTTCTCTGCAGCTTCCTCCAGAGCTGCTATTTTGCCCACAACAGTCAGTTAAGACTTTTTGAGAAGACTTAGCTTCACAACTGCTTCTTCGACATGGGTGTCCTCAACAACAAGAAATAAATGCTCATTACTTTAAATAAACCCCATCTCATTTCAGAAAGTCTCATAGCTTTCTAACTGAAGAACTTCTAACCCTAAAACCCTATTTCTCTGCTGCCTGGTGTCATCTCCCCACGCAACCATCACCATTTCCCCACATGAGCCCAGAACCATGGAGCTGTCACATGGTGTGTGATGGACGCCCAGTGCACTCACCTCTCCATACATACATGCAAGCCTCCAGGAGGGCATCTGTGTCAAGCTCTGCAGCAGCTGTGGCTGAATCTGGTGCCTGATTTTGAAGGCATCCCTGCAGCTGAAACATCACCAAGGCCGAGGGAAACTTCTCACTTTTACCTTACATTCACAGCAGCTTTATCTACAGAGAGGCAGGCCAATGAGAAGGGAAGAGACTCATGGGAAGCATGGTCTAAGCCATAGGGCGCTTTGTCTTCAGCAAAGTGGGGGTTGCTGTGCTGCTCCTTCACAGCCTGGCTGTGGGATTTGGGTACTTTGCTGGAGATCAGGATGCTCAGGAGGTGAAGATGCAAGTCTGAGCTGTCACCACAGTCTCCTTAATGTCAGAGAAGAGAAACAGCCACTTCCAGAAGATGGTACAGTTCACACTGAAGTAGGTTTCCAAGTTAGAAACATTTACCTCCTCCCTCATATACAGAAGCTGTGATTCAGAGCCTACATCTACAGAAGACATCTACCTGCAGCAACAGGTGAGATAAGTGTCACCTTGGCCTCACCCTATCTCTGCTGGAAAAACCGTACAGGCTCTCCAGCACAAGTGGCTCCATCCTGGGTGAAGATCAGAATGGTCTGATACAGGACAAATGGCTTAATTGCAGGTGACATCAAGACCCTTTCAGGAAATTATGGAAATTGTGGAAGGTAAGACGTTCCTGGGTGACTTAGTCTAGGTGACCCTGCTCTGGCAGGGGGTTTGGACTAGATGATCTTCTAGGTCCCTTCCAAATCCTAACATTCTGTGATTCTGTGAAGACACAGAGTTGTGCCTGAACTGACCACAGGATGCCTGACCTTCACAGCAAGTTGACGGGACTTGGCAAAAAGGGTCAGCAATCTGGTTTTCTCCTCAGGTTTTCTTCCCAGGTTGATCCAAATCCACAGCCAAGTCCAAGACCAACTCCTGCACACATACTATTTAGACCTTGGTGACACTCCAGGAAGTCAGATGTACCAACAGCAGCCCCATGCAACAACGTATGGTTTAACACTAAGTACATTATTTTAATGTGTTGATTTTTTGGCAATGTGACAGGAAAGTTAATCAGACCTTTCATTTCTCTAACCAGCTTTAAAGGATTTGTAATATTATACTCCGTTATTGGAGAGCAGAAGGAAATTGTTTGCCTGATTATGAATCTGTTATTTATTGTGCATTAAGAGCACAAGCACCTACTGCAGTCAACAGCAGGGTATTTTACCCCAGCCTTACGAAGGTGGGGGTTGAAATCCACTGTCCCGTCCTACCAAGTGACATAAGCTTACTCTGATCTCAGAAGCCACCTCCTGAATACTAAAGAGCAGGGACATAATGGCTTTTAAAGAATATAGTTTCCAATTAGGTCATTGGTTTCAAACACAGGGTGTACTAAATTAGTAACATTTGGTGGTAAATTTCTTTGAAGTTCTCATTAATCTTGGTCTTGGATTTGAACTTTTCTTGGCTATGTTCCTTATAGAATTTGGATCCCAGTTATGTCAAAACAACTGATTAGCCCCACAGTTTGAAGGCAGGGGGGATTAGGTAGGGCGGGTGTTAGATTTCATGAAAGGCCTATTTACCTACTAGTTTAGCATGACCAAATGGGAGGGCAGCCAACAGGGGCGACTCATTGGAAAAATTCCAGTGTTCCTGGCTCATTAGAGATCTCCACAGCAAATAGGAGTGTTGCATTTGTGATAACAGCCACTGTTCAGATTCAGCTGCCTCCTGGGTCCAGGCTAGGGCTCAGGGCTTTCCTTGACCCACAGCAGCTCTTCTGCATAATCAGGCTGCCCACTTCTTCAGCTCTTGTGAGATCAGTGCAAAGGAAGATCTTTCAGGGAACATCTTCAGGTGGTGTCCCTTCTTCCTCATGAATGACCTAAAGCAAACTTCCCCCAGAAAAACCAATGGAACACTTTACATTTATTCCAACACATTCAAAACCAGGTTTCTGAATAGCTCAGAAACCAAGAAGTGTTAAGAAACTCAAGGGGATGTTCTCACATAGGCTCTATCTAAAGAAGCAATAAGTTTAATACACGAGTTAATGAACCATAGGCCAGAGGAGAGAACACACAGAGAGTCATGACATCAGTGAAGCCTGGGAAGCTCTCAATAGGACACACTACAGTGAATCATACCTGCAGCACACTCATGTCCACAGTGCACATCTCCTTCCTGAGGCTCCAATTAGTCACCGAAAAAAGAAATACAGCAGGAGACCTTTCCTGGGGATCACAGCCCAGCATCAGAGACCTGACAAGCAGAAGACACAAAAGTTTCATGAAGAAAAATGCTTTTACTGAAGCATGAAATGATAGAGCAGATTGAGAGACGAGCTACTGCCAGTCCCCAGGGGACATCTGATCTCAGTCCAAGACAGAGTGCCAGCCCCGGAGGGTGTGAGGCCAGTGTTATTTACAGGTCAGGTGGATGCACGCAGACTTGGCGCAGCTTCAAGCTCCTTGTCATCTCCTGTTGTTACCACTTACTTCCATGGTACCACAATGAGCAGGAACAGCATTTCGGGGTGGTAAAGCTGCATGAGCCATGAGGCAGTCTTCAGACAGCCTGGGTGCTCTCAGCATTGTCCTGTGAGCAATGCTGCACCTGCTTCTGCTGCAGAATGGTCCTGGAAGGGGAAACGAGTTTATTTTGTAGGTGAAACATGTTAGGAAACTGCAATCAGTGCAACAATGGCAATGCTCAGGAAGGAGCTCTGAGGACACCAGCAGAGTGCTCAGCCACATGGCTTAAAAGTAAGTTATTCATCCTTTCCTTGAAAGGAAATAAAATAACCTTGGGATCATGCTTTAATTTGAGGAGATGCTTGATTCAGCTCTTTTATATCAAACTTTTGCTTTCATCTCTATACAATCTATAGATGTATATGGTTAGAAAGTCCTCTCTTAGCCCAAAATATGGTAAATGTCTGGGTACAGACCTTGTTCTCACCAGCTCTATTAAGCACATCCAACTTTCAACATGGATTAAGCCTCACTGGCTTGAGCAGGAGCTCTTACCATTAATAACGTTTGTACATATGCAGAGGTGTTTGCAGGATCATGGCCACACAATTAATATAGAACTAGCTTTAATAAGCCTAATTAGGGTTATTCCCCTATGGTGTGAAAAGTAGCACTGTTACTTATTGGCTGAGGAGGAAGAAATCACAACTCTGATCAACCCCGTGTTACTTTCCCACAAGTTGGTGACCTCAGGGTAGGACTTCAAAAATCTCTTCTATAAAACTAGAGCTACAGAAAATCAAGTTGGAAAATATTAATTTATTTATTTTTTTTTTCCAGGAGAACATTTTGGCTCAGAACTATTTATTTCACAATTAGGAGCTCAAAAATGTCCCTCACATGACATTATGTCAAAGCATGGAAAAAATAAACAAAAGGAGCAGAAAGACTGTAAGAGCCCTTTTGGAAGGATACATTCTGAAGAAGGGGAGCTTTTTATGGTGCATAATAAAAGTTACACATGCAAAAAGAGAAGTCTATTGTGGTGCTTGTTGTCTTGTCTTCTTCAGAAAGGCAAGGAAGTGAATGTAAACTGGAGCTGAAGGACAGGTGGCCCAAAACTAGTTCATTTACCTGCTGGCTTTGGGGCCTTGCTTTGCTCCCAATTATGGAGTTCTCAACAGAGCAGAGTCATTGCCTTCTTCCATTTGACCTCATCTCTTCAGCTCTTAGGACCTGTACCCTGAAACAAATCAACCAACCCAAATCCACAAGATGTTGTGGGCTTCCCAGCATCGCCTACACTGAGCCCAGCACCTGGGTCCTTCCCATATGGCCAGATCTTCAGCAAGTCCAGAGACCTTGGGCAGTCTCCGAACTTTCAAAGGAGAGGCTAACAGCAATTAAAAAGCTGGATGGTACCTCTGTGTCTTAGGGGAAGGAGGGGTGTCCTTTCCTGGGGTAGACCATGACATTCCCTGGCACATGCATTGCCAGTGCTTCCAACAAGAACGTGGTTGGAGAGACCAGGCAGCAAATGCGTGTGATCTACAAGAGAGATAGGTGGGTAAAGCATTTCCTCTGGTTTATGTCCAATTTAAAATCATTCGGTGCCCTACAACAGCTTCTCATCTGGCATATCATGAAACCACTATTTCAGCACAATTTACAACCTTTTGGGGAAGGGAAGACTTGGTTATTTAGTAACTTCCCCACTCACCCTTAAGAAGGTCAGGTCCTTTTGTTCCCTGCCAGAACAGCAAAAGCCATAAACTACAGGAGGGAGAGTGTGTTGGGAGCTTGTACTTACAGGGCAGTGCACCTGGATAACCCTGCAAACTGCCGTAGGATGCAGGGAGGTTACATATAGAGAAGCAGAATATTATGGGATTGATGCATCAGAGCATGGCATGCAGAAGCAGTGCTGGAGGGCGGCCCGTGAGCTGGGTCTGACAACACAAAGTACATGGATTAGCTGAATTTTACTGAGATTTGGATTAAATCTGCTGCTTAAAACCAAGCATTTGGTGGACAGCAGGAGGGGTTGATCCCCATTAATTTCTCCTTACTAGGCTTTTTCAAGTTCAGAGATGGAAGGTAGCAAAGTAAGCTGGCACACCCAAAGCATGGTGTGGTACCCAGCTTTGCTCCCAGGCTCTTATTTGCAGCTGCCTCAGCTTGAGGGGTATTGCCAGGTTTGTGTGGGTTTATAGCAGAGTAAAAAGAACAAGGCTAAGGCAGCAAGGAGATAACTTGCTAAGGAGCTCCCCCCTCAAGAAAATATTTGTTAATAAATTTTAAGATAATGGTTTTTAAGGAAAAAAAAGTTATCAACGTAATTTCTATGCTGCCTTGTGTCCAAAGTTTCATGGATATTTAATTGTTATTTTCAGACACCTCAGGCAAGATTGCATGACAGTGATGCATGATACAGTCTCCATTTGGGGGGCAAGCCAGCTGAACACATAGCCAATTGTTGCACTGAATTTTCCTATGAACCTCACTGAATTTCCAATCAGGGGTTTGGGGGAAAAAGGTTAAAAAATCCTCCAGGCTCAGAAAAATCACAATCAAGAGAAGGAAACATCTTCCATTGTTGCTACACATTTGTTAACATGTCATTTCACACAAAATCAATACAGCCAAAACTGTTTGTACCAAAAACACAAAGGAACAATGATCCAGGAGCCTGAGGGTTTTTTTAATGACCCCACTGAGGTACAAAACAAACACTTTTCCTCTGCCTCCCTATTTATTCTGAACAATATTTGTCCAAGAAGAGCTGAAACATATCTCCAGGAAGTTTGCAGGGTAAAGATATCAAAGAGAGAATCAAGAAAAGCATTTTGAATAGTCCAGGCAAAGATGTCAAAGCAGCAACATCATCTTCATCTCCATCTCAGCTTGCCTGCTCAGCCTGACAATCAACACCTTATTACGCAGTCCTAGCATTTCTCTGCAATTTAAACAAGGCATCAGTAATGGTGTGTGTTCTTCAAGGTCACTTTCTGGAGAGCTGTCTTTAGCCCAGTGGTCTCTAGCTATTTAGGAATAAAAATGACAATTTCACTAAAGCAAATTACATCCTGCAAGTATAATACACTTCAGAAAGTGCAATGGCAGTGATCAGATGGAAGATCCAGCTTGGAATACATTAACTTTTTCTGGCGTCCAGAAACCTTCCAGTGTAGCCCTCAAAGAAACAGTGAGCCCACTCTTAGCCCCCTCCCCCCTTCATTTCTCTCCAAGTACATGGATTTATAATTACAGTCCATTTAAAAAAACAATCTCTTGCTGTTGTATCTGGATACATCAGCCTAGTTAGAGTGTATTTCCTTGGAGGTTCTTTACCTTGCAAAAAGGAAATTAATCTCTGCCACAGACTGGGAAATAGTACATTCTACACATAAAAAGCTCCTTTAAGCTATCACAGAATTCCCATTATTTCTTTTCCCATGCTCTTATCTGCAGAGAATCTTTTTCTTCCTCCATTCAGAAACCAGCTCCTGTCTGCTTTAGCCAGTAATTGCCTGGGGCATCACAGCAATTCCTGTGATGATTAACCAGTGTCACCAAAGACAGGCAGGTTCCTTTTGGAAACAGAAAGATTTATTTATTCCAATTTAACCATGTTGGCAAATGCCACATGGTGTGTATTTGCCAAACCCTCAGGAAGGTTTTTCTTGCCTTAAGTGGAACAAAAGACAAACCAAGGTCAGGGAAAAGAGAGAACATTCAACAATGAGTACTCAAGCCAACTTGAAGTGAATGCTTGGAGAAGATGTTGGTCCTGCATATAGTGAAAAGAAGGTCTGATGGATGGGTGGTGATGTAGATCCACAGGTTTGCTGGAACATGGCACCAAGGTGCCACAAGACTGTGGCTGGAAGAGGATATACTTAATATTACCTGCAGTGGGCCAATAATTTTCATTGGGCAATTTTTGATGCCTTTCCCCATTTCGTACCAACTGCGTACAGAGTGACTTGTAACATTTTCATATTTGTAAAGCCTAACAAAGTTTACATTCTACTAGTTCTGCTTTGCAGATAAATCTAACACATCCTAAGCCAGGACTGTGGCACTGACTTGAGTGGAGGAGGCAGAAGCAGCCCTGGAGCAGGGTGTGCTCCTGTGTGCTGGACGAGCAGATCCAGGCTCCCAGGGAGGCTCACACTGCCTGCGGAGAAACCTGTTCACAAGTGTCTGAGCAGCATTCAGATTCTTGGGGCTTGCATTTATTAGCATGCCAATTTTTTTGTTTAAGATGAAAGGGGGAGAATATCTTTCAAATAAGCTTGTAAATAGGACTTTTTTTTCCCTAGCAGAATGACAGCTTCTGTATGTTAAGTGTATTCCTTCTAGCCACAGTGCACATGCAAAGAATTTATGAGCAGTGCAATGCCACATACATGCAGGTTGCTAGGTCAGTAAAGAACACCACCAGCCCTGCCAAGCCAAGGCTAACATCAAAGACAGACCCCCCCAAACCTGACCTAGTTATTGTTAATAGTCTTCTCAGTCTTGCAAAGCCTTGCTTTTCACTCAGCTCTTCTTAGAGTTGAACAGAGTGGAACCATTTCTCCTGGTGTCCCCCAGAGGTGAGCACCTCCTTGGGAACACAGTGTCTAGCTTCAAAGGGGCCAAAGGATTTTAGCTGTGCTCATTTGGAGACAGTGGTCAGGATCACAATGTCTACTGAACTGCACTGTCCTTCAGGCATTTGTTTCAAAAGCAAGGGCTGGAAGAATCCAACAGCCCCACCATAAGACCTCACTGGATTTCAGCACTAGGGACCTTCTGGAGTTTCCAGTCATTTCCACAAAAAAAGTATTTTTCCAAAAGAAAATTTGCTCACAGCTGGAAACACTACACCTGCTCCCTCTAAGAACACATGTTGGAACTTTAACCAGCCCCACCAGAACTTCAGATTCCACCAGTCATGGCAAAAGCAGTATGAAGGGAAGAAGTTGGGCCTTAAAGATGATGTCTTGGTTTAGCCTATCCCAGTGACAGCCATCACTGCCTGGCTGCTGGCAGAGCTGTGCTGTGGAGAACTCCAGGAGTAGCTGCTCACACACCACAAGATGCCCCAGCACTATCTGGGGACTAATCCACACTCTTTCACATCACATTATCCCATATCATAAGTGCCACAGCAGGGCCACGTCTCCCTCTGCTGACACCATTATACACACTGGCTCACGAGCCTGCTCGTGTCACTGAGATATGCTTTTAGATGAAGCAACAGACATCTGCATTGAGAGATGCTGAGAACTTGGCTCCAGCCTCCAAAGAACAAGGGTTTTGAGGTGATCCACAGGCTGCCTACACTCAGGTAGTGTTGACCTACCTCAATTATGATCATCTTGCCAATAAAGACTCATACCTCACATTTCATTGAGGAGGCAGCTCGGAGCTAGTGTGCATTGCATTCCATGATGCATTTACTGGAAAAGTCTTGAAGCTTTCATGAAACTCCAAGTACTGAAAAATAATTACCAAGACCATGTGTTTGCAACTTGATATCCCTGCTGCGCTTCTCAGAGTGGCTACAAAACTCTAACAAACTCTTTGAGTCTGCCAATATTTTTTGATCAGAGGCACTGCATCAGAAAATCCCTCTCTATTAGGAAAAGCCAGAACTTTAAATGCCACCTTTAAATGAGTTTGAAAATCAAGTCACTCTATCACAATCTCATTTCTCCTTGACACGACACTCATAGAGAATGGTGACGCCTTGACACACCAGCATTGCTGGAGACAGAGCAGATTGAGAAGAGGCATCCTTGTCCAGGTAGATCTCAGGAGACAAGAGGAGAAATGCTCTGTTTAGTAAACAACAGCAGAAGCCCAGAGCTTGCTGGTGCTTCAGTGTCCTGACACTGCCTGACTAATCCAGCCCTGGTAACTCCCAGATTCATGCCTGGCCCTTGCACCCACCTGCACTGCAGCTTTATTCTGCACCCACAGCCTTGGCCTCCCTTCTTCTGGAGGAACTCCAAAGCTGCAGGGCTATTGGCTCCCATGTCCAGTAAGCAGGAATGCAGTTCTTCACACCAACTTATCTCATTTTCCCCCAAGACTTCTCCAGAGCAATTAGCAGAAGTCTGAATGAATAAGCCTTGCTCCCTGTTAGCAATGGGACCTCCCATGTCCTCTTATCTGAGCAGACCACCACTGAGGCATCTAAGGGACATCTGGGAGAACTACAGCAAAAACCAGTGGCAATAACTACTGCAACTGAGAGATGAAAGGGCTCATAGGGTGTGCAACAGTGACTGCACACAACTGGCCTGACTCTGCCAGGCTAAAAGTCACTGAAATCTAATGTCAACTGTTTCCTATTGCCTGGCCTTAAACCTTGAGACACAACTGACCAGCCGGAAACATGTGGTTCTGGCATGTCACTATGATTTAGACTATCTTAAAAAGTCCCTAAATCTTCACAGATTGCCCAACTTTATGCTGTCAACTGTCCCAGCACTTCGAAAGCTTCAAACATCCCAAGGCTGGGAACAGGACCAATTTGCCGAGAGCTCATAGACACAAGATTAAAACCTAAAACATTAAGAGCCTTCTGGGGTTTGGGTTTCCCCCCACTTCCTCTCTCGCTAGAATCAGGAAGTACAAAGAAACAACTGTGAAAATAAAACTTCACTTTTTTTTTAGAAAGTTACTTGAACTTTCTGAACCTTATGTTTCATTCCCACTTAGGGCAAAGATCCAAGGTAGTTGTTCCTGTACTTAAACCAGGTTCAGTCATCCTTAGTAATTAAGGGCACTAGATCAAAAATTAAATTTATTGTACTAGTAACACAACCACAATGGATCTTCATAAAATTTAACTACATGGAGAAGTGGGTTGCCTGAGATCTGCCATTCAAGCAGGCTTTATTGCATTTATATATAGAATCATGAAATATAAATTAAGAGTGATGATGACCCTTTGTCTACCTAGAGGCCCAGGAAACATGTTTGCTTCTGATACAGTTTGAAAATTAGCATTTTATAGGGCCTGGGATGCTGCCTGACACACAAAATACTTTAAAATTCTGTAAATAATGTAAGTAAATTAACAAGAGATAGTGACTGCAATGAATAAAACATTAGTTAAGTACCTTTCTGTTTCCTCTGAAGCCTAGAGGAAAAAAGTGACTAGATTCAGCTCTTCAGGGGGAAATACTGCAAGTACTTATAGTGTTGGTAGTAGAATACACAGATAATTTAGAAAAACTAAAAAGTCACTCTGAAGCAGCTTCAATATAGCTATGAGAAAAGCAAGATTGTTGTGGCAAAGACAAGTATCTTTGGCTGATTTGTAGCCTTGTCTGGGGTTCTCTAACACCCATCAAGTGCTCAGGAATCAGTCTTCTCCCTTTACTTGCTATCCCTGCTCCCACTTTCACTAGCCCACCAGGTTCCTTAGAAGGTTGCTTCTGAGGAGGCTAAGCATAGCTCAGTGAGATTCCTCCTTCCAACACAGGCTGCTGAGCCCCACCAGAAAGTCTTCTGCTCACTCCAAAGCAAGTCAGAGCTCAGAGAGGCAAGGAGGATGAGGGAAGTTAAAATTCATTACTTCTTGCTCTATTGTAAGGGATATGACTGTAGCAGATATACTTCAATCTAAAGAGCATGACCATCACCAACCCCCAAACCACTTCCCACATTAGCACAGGGCTGCTTCACTGAGTCCATCTGGGAGCCTGGGCATACCTGAGCAGTCCTTGCATGCCTGGCAGCACATGGATGACATAGGACAGAAGTTGGCTTGGGACCTCTCGTGGGACTGACTGCTGTATAGATGGCATTGCCCACTTGCTTGCACAGCCCCCTACATGCTTCTGAACAAACTGCCACGGGGATTCAATATGACTTCAGACAGGAAAATTGGCTGCACATCTGTGACAGAGCACACATCCCAGAGGGGAGCTATGAGGTCAAATGCATTGCAGTTGGTGAGGAATTTGGTTGACACAACCCCTATTTTTACATTCCCAGTTTGGATCTGGCCTCGAAGCCCTCACCTGACATCACTGGCTGAGGCAGAGCTGGGATCCTGCAGCAGCACGCCGGCTCGGAGGCACGAGCCTTATCAGATGGGCTGGAAATACGACAGCAAGAGCCTCTCCCAGGATGTTTTGGCTTGTGATCCGAGATGAACACCTGGAAACCAAGAGGAGCCTGGAACAGATTAAATGAATTGGCCAGACTTTCTCATCTTGTTAACATGCTGCAGGCTTCATTTGTGTTTTGGGCAAGGATTCAGAGTGGTTCTTTTTTTGATTCAAACCAGATAGTCCATCACAAATCCAAAACTCCTGTTCGTATCAGCATCGCCCAGATACTGCTCCTGCAAAAAAAAGCTCTTTGTGACAAGAGCATCGCTGACAAAATCAAACTGCACACACAGAGGTTTGTTGCTGATAAGAGCTAGCAGAACGTTCCACTTTGTCTCTTCTCCACTTTTCATCCCCTTTTCTCACTTCTCTACTTATAGTTTCACTGCCCCAGATCAGAGGAAGGTTCAGACTCCAGCAACTTCCAAATCCTGCATCAGGAAGTTCAGCTGCAACCTCTACAAGGACAAACACTAATGTCTCCTCCTCAGGGAGCCTTAACCATGGACACAATGCGTGCCATGGCTGGGATGAGTCTGGAACATAGTGTCCCACCATCCCAGACAACAGCTTCTATTAATTTTCCTTCTGAACAGCAACTTTCTTATCTCATATTTATGGAAGTGAGTCAGAGGTCCTGCAGAGATCATGTTTCTATAGCCATCTCATGCCTTCAGGAGATATGCAGCAAGAACAAGTACACCCAGATGACACCAGCAAGGACAAGGACACACACACACACACACACACACACACACACACACACACACACACAGAGCCATAGAAGTCTCCTCTAACTCACCAGCACACTGTTTCACCCAGCACTCACAAAAACTTTCATGATGTCCCACAAAATATAAATGAATTTAAATTTGTGTGGCAATATTAAACCAAGAAAAGTATAACATAAGTGAGGACCCAAGACAGCGACACTGCAGGCATGAGACAGGATCTCTCTGCTGCTCCTAGACCAAGCAATTTCATGACCCAGACCCAGCACAACTGTTTGCATTTGCAGGTAGCAAGTAAGAGCCAATTACTTCAAGAGAAAAACAGCTCCTTCTCTTGACCCTACTCCTGCCAAAGACACATTATCTCATTTATAATTTCCACATGGTACATATTGGCAGTATGAAAATGTGTTCCACGCAGGCATTAAGCTGCATCTATTACCAAATCAAGAAAAGGGAAGGATTTTATCAAGTACCATTTCTGCCAGATCTGCCTGTGTGTAATGCCTTTCAGAGAAGATATAAATTGGTAGTTAAACAGCATGGAGTGGGGTGTATGGCCCTGAAAGTTTGGCTGCAGGCAGAGGAAATAGTCCTGACCTGCACTGCCAGGGAAGCTCTGTTAGTGCCCTCTCAAGTCACTGCATAGTCTGTGTTAAGCAAGAAAAAAAATAAATAATAATTCTACCCCAAACTGCCATTCATTTCATTAATTTTATGGTCTTGGGCAAGGTTAAGCCCCATTTTTGTCTTAGTTTCCCTAATATAAAGTGGAACTTAACCCAGCCAGCTTCTGAGAATCTGCTTTAATAATCATGGGAAAAAGAAAACCAAACAGCCAACCACCAAAAAACACCACTGAAAACAAGCAAAGATGTTACAGATTCACCAGTCTGAGGAATCAACTACTATTTTTTTTTTTTTTTTTGCACCCATTTGCAATAGCAGAAATCTCTGATAAAGACATTACGTGGGGACAGGCACGCCAAGCTGGTAACAGGAACCACACAAGAAGTGTAGATTTCCCTGTTTAATGATTTTGCTCAAAGTAGCCACTGTTGAGGGACTTTTCTCTCAGAGAACACTGGGATTTACAGTTCTTTGTTTTACAAGTAGGCAGTAATGAGTTTGTCATTGGTAAAACCATTTTCTACTGAGAACTGCCCAAATAATTTGCCTTCTCCACCTTCCTTCCTATTCCCCAGCCCTTACTTAGCAATGCTATGGATTTAGATCTAGCTTTGTTTAAACACTATTGAAAGCCAGTGAGAAAATGCTGTCTGCCAGAATTCTCCCACCTATCAACTGTGCTGGAAGGAGAAGTCCAATTTTCTGTCAGATGAGGAGAGCCAGCTCACAGCCCCCGCTTGCTGTGCCAGGAAACCTGTGGCTGCTTCTGGGCTCTCGGCTTCATTTTAGCTTCTCAGTCCTCAGGAGGGGATCTGCACCTGGGGAAACCCCTGCCTTGCTCATGGGGTTTTTCTGGAAGACAGAGGGTCCCAGGGAACCTCAGACACTGTAGCACGTAGGGGTGGGTTACTTGTACTTTAGGGGAAATGGCAATTAAATCCAAATCAAACCCAGCTACCCTGGGCTGGCTTGGATGCTGGCTGGACAGCCCAGGGTCAACTGCTTGCACGCACATTGGTGTTCCAAGGGAAGTAGAGCTGGAGAGGGCTGCTCAGCAAAGCATCCAGTAATTTGCTATTCTTGCGGCACAATCAGCCCAGTTTACTCCGGGAGCTGCTCCTGGAGGAGACCCCGACTTCAGACACTTCTGTGAAGCACCCGACGCTGCGAGAGGGATGGAAGGAACTGCACTGCGAGTCCCGGAGTACAAGATGGTGCATAGGAGAGAATTAATCAGTCTGCTCTGAAGAAGAGATTCTCCTCACTAGGGAAGGAAACAGTTTTGCCTGTATGATGAAAAATTTAAGAACCCCTGGCCTGGCAGTTTCCTCCTGGGGAGAGTTAAAGCAGTAGCCTGAAGAGACCTTGCCCTTTACATAGAAACTGAAAATCCACTGCATCAGCTCAGGGAGTTTCCTACCAAACTGCCCTTCTTGCTCTCCTCAAATCTGTGGGGATGTTCAACCCTTCCTTTCTCCAGAAAAGAAACAACTAAAAGAGGATGAAACTTTGCCTTTTTAGTTAATATTTTGCCAAGATCAAACTCTCAGAGCTGCACCACCCCAGCCCAAGCCAATCCCAGCATCTCCCTCATGCAGCATGATCATTTGCTACTCTGATATTGTTGGGGAGAGGCTAAATTTGGGCATTTACTAGCCCTGGCATCCTTCCCTGTAAGCCAGCTGAATCCCTGGCCAAGGAGTCTCTGTAGTTATAAAAAAGAGAATAACAATCCTTTCCTTTGGGATTCTTCCATGTTCCCAGGATGGAAGGAATGGGAACATTGCCCTCCTTGCAGCTCAGATCCTCCAGGGGTAAAACAGGGAGGACAGGGACATTCCCCAGGTACCAGCACCCTGGCTGGTGGTAGGAACCAACCAAGCAGTGCAGATAGTGGCAGTTTTCTTCCATCTTGCCCATCCCTCCTCCTCAGGAGACCTGTCTGTTTTCTCCACAACCTCAAGACACGGACAAGGTCACAGAGGAAATTCTGCTCAAGAGTCCCCAGGGAGCTCTGGCACTGGCCTGGCTCCATGAACCATCGCTCCTAAAACCTCAAACTCCACAGGGGCTTCAGCAAACAGCAGCAGTGCCTGCAGAACAAGCAGGGCTTTATATGAACATCTGCACCTCCGCTCCCATCACCCGCTCAACCAAACACAAACAAAGGCACAAGCTTTCCATTTTCTTCTTTTATTACCCACCTTAAAAACTACAACAAAACCCTGGTCAGCCACGGGATTCTTATTTTTATGGAGCCCATCCTGCCACGCTATTGCTCCACAAGGACATTATTAATGCCATTTACAGCTCGGCTAATAACTGAGCCTCGGCTGCTCCATAGGAGGAGTCATTTCAAAGTTGATCCCAGCAAAGCCTGATTCCTCCTGACCACATGCTGGCGAGGCCAGAGCAGCGATTGCTCCACGGCCTGGCTGTAAAATCCAATTAAATTAAAGATCCCATTTCACCAAGGGCCTAATACTAATTTGTGTAACATTTCCATTCAACAATGCTGCCCACAGAAAACATACACTCAAGCACTTTGACAATTTAACAGGGAACATTCCAATAGGAAACATTATTAGATTTTCCTATTAGAGCTGCTCGGGGCACCCACTCACTTAATAGACATTAATTACATTAGCAAGGCTGCAAACTCAGCCCTGGTGGAATCGAAGCGACTTGTGCAGAAGTGACTCCATCCTGGAATTTCTATGGGGACAAAAAGTAAAAGGAAAAAAAACAACCCAACACATAGAAAACTGGAACAAAGTCACCACATCATCACTTTTCTAGCAGTGGCTTTCAAACTCTTCAATGTACTGGTGCATTTTGCTTTCATGTTTCCAGAGTGGAATTTGCACTAACTTCCTAGCTTGGCAAAATAATTGGAGACAGCTCATGATATTTGATTAATGGCATTTTTTTGCCAGTGGAAAGAATGGTTGAAACAGAAAAAAAAAAAAAGAAAAAGAAAAGAAAAAAAAAACCCAGGCTGAATATTTCAGTTCAGCATTTTCTTGAGGTTGCTATTTCAGTATTTCATATTTCTTCAGCACATGCTTGTGTCCTATTACATTCAATAGGGATTTAAATACACACTTTAACAAGGCATATAATGATTAGCCTAAATCAAGATCTAATTACAGAAGATTGTTGACAAATGATTTCAGACAACATGTAAATGCAAGCCAAACAGTATTTCACTTGCACCCAACAGAATTACTCTTTTTGAGCTAATTAGCTTTGGCCTGGATGTCTCCTACCTAACATTTGGGGCTGTGCTTCCACAAACAGCTAACCTCAGCCACAGCTTGGAAGCATCCCCAGTTTTCTGCTGAGTGCAGAGGGAGGCTAAGTATGGATTTAGGACTCCACAGCTATATAAAAATTGCTTCTGGCTCAGTCCTTCATATTTTCGAGGTACAATTCCTCTTCAGTTGTACTGCCCACCCTTACAACCTAGGTCTTTTTCACTACTAAAAGTCAAGAGGCTTTAAAAGCTCTATGACAGCCTAAAAAAAAATAAATTACTCCCATTTGCAGGACTGGGGATGTCCATCCCTCAGACCCATAACTTCCAGAGCTGCCTGTTTCATCAGCCAGGAGAGACCATGGAGGAGAAAGGGAAGGTGTTTCACCATGACATTACTAGGTAGACACCCCAGGTTTGAGGGAGCTTTGGGTAATTCTCTGCTCAGCCCTTTGGAGCTTGCCCTGACCCATCACCAATAGAGGGCAAAAGGCTCTGGTAACTATCTGCACCTTAGAAGCACATGGGAGAGGATCCACCATTTCCCCACAATACACTGAGGAGGCAGAAACAAAAAACACTTGTCTCCACTTCAGATTTCTGACAGCTTTTAAGCAGACAGACATGAACTGAAGGCCACCCATTAGCAACCTGTCTCCCAGGGAATCACTCATGTTCTATCATTTTGGCTAAAGTGTCATTTAGACTAATTGGCCTTTTTCAGAGGCCAAATACTACTTATGAACCCTCCCTTAAAACTGCATGCAACCAATGACGTCTCCCATGTGAAATCTTTAGGGCTCAAAACATCTAATTAAGTAGACGGGCAATATCAACACAACTTCTACTCCACTCCAGGAGCTGTCATCGCACAGAACTATAATTTTCTGCAGTTTTAATCACAAAATCCACTATATCTGGCACTTTTTTAAAGCCTCTAGCACAAGGACGCACACTATATGCAACTTACAAATTTAACTCAATTTCTAACAGTAATTCTTGGAAGAAAATTAAAAAACAAACAAACAGCAAAACAAACAAATGACTCTTGAAATCATGACCAGAGTGAATGTGAGGTCTCTGAAGTAGCAGAGAGTTCAAAGCAAAACAGACCACCCCACACACTCCTTGGGCCATCACACCCTCATTTCCAACAGCAAAGATAGACCCAGAATCACTTCAGATGTTACCCAGTTCAAGGGGTGTGTCAGGAACAAGGCTTTGGCTGCAGCTAATCTACTGAAAGCAGCACTAAACTCCCAAAAGCATGGAAGGACTTAAAACCATCACCTATGCCCAAAGTGTGCTGACACAGTCCCAGAGACTGAGCTTGGCTGGACAAGACAACCTCCTTCCTTCACAAAACCAAAGTGTTCCTCCAAAGAGGCTGAATGAGTGTAAATGATTAATCCAAACGTTTTGTCCATCACCCCAAACATTACGCTGGAAACAAACAGCCTTAGGCAAGCTGTGATTGCAGCAGGTCAAAGACTAGAAAGGAGCAATGACAAGATAGGAGACAAGGGGATTCTGAGCTGAGTCCAGTTGATGTTGCCATTCTGGCTGGTTTGCACTTCTGCCATGGGAAAGAAACATGTGGTTTGAGCAACTGATGGCACTAGGGATGGAAAGGAGCAGCAGCAGAAAGGAGAAGCACTTTGAGGTGCATCTGAAAAGCAAAATCTTCTTTGCTCAGCCCAAGGGAAGCCTCAGGCCAGTGCTGTCAGTGGGCAGCTGTGGGAGCCAGGGGAGGGAAATTATAGCCTGAAAAGGGATATTTATTTTGGGACAGCATATTTGTTTCCTCTCCCCAGCTGGAACTCAGACTGGGGAGTTTTTCCCATTGCAAGATGTTTTCAGCTCCACTCACAGCATGCACAGAACAGGGACCTCAGATTGACAGCTATGGGCCTCCTACAACAGGCAATTCCACAGTTTTAAGGGCATTGAAGGCACAGCTGAGTCTACTTTTAGAAATAATGGGCTAAAACTAATAGAAACTGCTTCTTCACCTCAAGAAAAGCCTTTGTATCTATTCATAGCTGTGCTCTAGATAAGAAAATCTAGTTCTCCACACCAAAAACTCTCCTCCTATAGATCAGGCAGATTCAGAGCCCACATCTGGTCATTCTAAGGGCTGCTATCCTCTCATTGTCTGCCAAAGCCCCACTAACATCAGGCAGCACCATCTGAAACTGCTTTAGCACTGTGAACACCCGCCTCTGTTTTCCTTTATTAAAGCCTTTCTGCAATCTGCTACACCTTTGACTCCTTCCTGGGAATAGCACCAATGGACATTTGCTTGGGTGTTTATGCTGCTCGCTTGCCAAGAAGCCACCCTGGCTCCTTTCTGCCATCCAGCACCCCATAAAAACAGAGTCTAGCATGACTTTCAAGAACCATCTCTAGACAGAAGCTGCTGCTAACCCATGTGCAGCACACACCGACCCACCCATCTTTTGCCAGTGGGTCTGGGATTTCAAGAAGATGAATCCCTGGGAGGCTGGTGACCTGCCTGTCATTCCCTCTGCTTCCAGGCAGGGCAGGTACTGGTGAGTAGCCAGTCCAGATGCTCACTGTACCAGCACAACTCCCGTTAGCATCACCCTTCACATCACCCTCCTTGTGTTCACCCACCACCTGAACTCTGCTGTGGAGATCACAGCCCAGAAAGGTATGGCTGCCAGCCAGTGAGAAAACAGCTGTCTGCTATAGACACCACTCATTGATACTTGATTCCCATTTATTATTGATTTAATACAAGCTGCAGGTCAATGAGGGTTTTGTTATTGTGAACTCTGCACTAACATCTTTTTATAAGCAAGGTCTGTCTAAGAATAACTGGAGGGACCCTTGCCAGGGGACAGGGCAACTCTCAGTAATTTGCCACAAGAGAATTATCTCTGTGATGTTGGTTTTTTTTGTTTTGTTTTGTTTTCTCCTCAACCTTTTTTTCCTGTGTTCTTCCCAACAATCCTCAGTGGAAGCCCACAGAGTCCAGGTGTGCCCAGATCCCCTGCATTGCAGGGGTGAGGGCTGAGGAGCAGCCTGCACAGACACAGCCAGGGAGGTATTACCAAATGACATTTTCCTTTATCCAGGGATAATTGATGATCAGGCCATTAGAACAAAGATTAATGCCAAAGGGTCACAGAAGATAGTCCAGAAGAGACCCCAAGGTCATCTAAATCCATCCAACTACCCCACAAAAGCCTCATTTCTGACAGATATTTGACCCCTTCTAAATAAGAGGGGTGCTTCTGACCAATATTTTAAACAAAAATTTTCTTTGGCAGACTACAAACTACTTCATTCATTTCTCTTATATATAAAAAGTCTCTAAAGGCACTTTTTTTCAGGTATTTTCAAAGCAGACAAACTCTTTTTAATGTGCCAATCAAAAGAGGCACTTCCAAACTTCTAGACTGTTTCTAGCAAACTAATTCATCTTGGGGCAACAAAAACTCCAGGGGGTTACTCTTTTCTTGGTTTTTTTTAAGCTTTGTGATCTGCCAAGAAATTCAAGTTGTTTTCATTTTTAAAAATGTGTTAGAATTGCCAGCAAAAAGAAAGAATTCCTATTTGCACAGATGCAAGGACCATTCACCTGAGATCAAGGACACAAGTGGGTTCAGGGATATACAGTGGCACCAGTGAAGCAGTAAGGAGACTTGAGGGATTTCTTTGGAAGAGTTTTGATGCAATAACCAGCCTTTTGCACACTTTTTCCTGCCCATGTCCAAGCAGGATGCAGGTAGGTCTGTTGGCAAGGAGGGAAGAAGAGGGGGTTAATGGACCTTTGTTAAGTACTTTGCTGAACTTGGCTGAAAGGTGCCACTGAAGTGAGCAGCTCTGGGCTGACTGATGGGAAAGCGTAATGCAGCGTTTCCCTCTCATAATTACAATTTCATCATGTAATAATAATAGGTAGTGATTGATTGTGACCCTTCGCCACTGCAGGATGCTGGTCGTTAGGAAGAACTGATTGATCACTGGAGCTGCCATTTGGCCATGTGGAGTCCTTCCACTGCCTTTTAGAAGGGGAACAAAAGTCTCCTTAAATAAATAAAACTTTCAAAGATCCCAGATCACTATCAGGAGACTCTTAGCCCCTTCCTCCCTCACTGTGGCAGTTGAGGTTGCTTGAAAGCTGCCTCAAAAGGCATAATTTGGGTGCTGTAAGCCTATGGAGATAATTCCTCACCTTAGTCACCCATCAGGTGGGGAGACACCAAGGGAAGGACAGCAGGAACCATCCCCTCGTGCACCAGAGGGGCTGTTTCAGTTGGTGACACTGGCACAGGGACAGAGTTCCTGCTCTCTGATCCCTCAGGAGAGGGGAGATCCAGTCCTCAGATGGGATTTTATCTATTTGAATGGTGCAAACAAGAACTGTGGGCTGAGAACCAGGAATCCACCTTTGATTGCAAGCTCTGCCACAGGATTCCTGCACATCCTTGGGGAAATCATTTTATCCCTTTGCACTTGCAGTGCAGGGATGACGTTTCTTGCCTGAAGGGCACAGTCTTTAGGGGACAGGGACAGACTGTTAGACAGGACCTTGGGACCTCCTGTAACAGCCACAAGAACTTCATTCTCCAGGCTGCACTGTCCCTCTGAGAAACCCCAGCAGCTTTCTAGGTGACTTTAGGCACCACTTGATGACAGGACATTAATAAACAGCAAAATCCACTGTCTGACAGGGACACAGCACCTGCACTCTGCCAGCATCTGCCAGAAGTGTTGTCAAGCAACTAACTGCCTGTAATTGAGCTCTCAGAAGTATCTGCCCTGAGGTGAGCTGCAGAGAAATTTTACAAATGAAGATAATAGATGTTTATGTCACGCACACGCAATGAGAAGCAGCAACCTGTGATCACTCACTTGATAAATCCACCCTCAGCAGCAGCTGAAACAGCTTTGCCCACAGCTGAATGAGAGTCTCTCTGGCAGTATTCAATGCCTCAATGAGCAGAGTGAGGCTGCTTATGGCCCCTGCACTGAGCCATGCCCAGAGGTGGTCACAGTAGCACCATGTTTATCCCACGAATATTCATAAATTTCTGCAGAATTCCAGATAGGATTTGTTATCTGCAGGCACTCACCAGAACATCTGGAGAAACAGGGCCAGCCACATTGCCAGCATTCATCAATTCATCTCCCTTGAAGTCAACACAGCTCTGCCAGCTTGCCCTTGCCAAGGATTAGTCAATCTCTTCTAACCTATGAGCTCTTCCTGAACTTGCTGTTTATTCCCAGGACACAACATTATTTACACTTTTAAACAGGAGAGCAAAGGTGGGGAACAGCACAAGAGAGACACACAAATCCAGCTTTCATATCCAAGAGCTTCACCAGAACTTGCAACACCATCAGGGTTAGCTATGGCAGAACTGGAGCTCTGCTCTCAGCATGGAAACAGAACAGAGGCACGCAGGCATGGTGAGCAGCTTGCCAGTAGTACCCCATCCAAACAGCCCAAGAACATAAAAACAAGCCTCCCAAAACACAGGATTTTGTTTCTGTTTTTCAGATGACCTCCTAACAGTGTTGTGGACCTGTGAAGAACCAGAGAAGCTGCCCAAGCACCTGGGGCTTAAATGTTTGAAGTAATATTTCCAGAAATCCTGAAGCTCAGATGCCAATTAGACATCTAACTGCCAGCAGCACCAGTACAAGCAAGGTGCTTTTATATTTTGAAGCTAGAGGCCATAGGAACCTAGTTCTTAGCAGCTTTCCAGAAGAAAATTAATGCCAAGGGCCCAAGTTGCTTTTGAAAAAGGGATTGTAGAGAACTGAAAAAGCACCTTCTAATAGATCTCTTAGTGCCTGCAAAATGCCAAGAAACACCCCAAGGATCAAAGTTTCCCAACATTATCATGATTCCAATTCTATCCCTCCTTGAAAAGGGCAGAAAGCAGACTCCCTGGAACAGTCAGAACTTCTCAAAGTGACCTTCTGCAATGACCTCTTAGTTTGACCACCTGTACAGACCCAAAATGAGACAGTTGGCTTCATCTTTAAAGAGCTACACAGGAGCACAAGGGTTAAACCCTTTTACTGCTGGCTACCTGTGGGTGCCACCACCGGCACTCAACAAGAGTTCTATACACTCCCCTTCCACAGGTAGTCCAGATCTTATTCCCAAAGTCCCAGCACATTGATCTTCCTACTCTGAGAGGTCCCATGCAAGTTCCCATTTCTGGAATCCCCCAAACCCCTGGTACCCTTTGAATCACATCCCTCTGCCTGGAGACTGTTACTCGCCGTTGATGAATAAACATTGTCTATTTTCCAGCACAATACTGGAACAGCTGAGTTGCTGAGCACACTCTCGAACAAAGCAGCATAAAGCAAATATACGCAGAGGAAAAGTAATGAGATCCCTGCACTGTTACCCCTCGAGGGATGACTAATGCCAGCCCAACACATGGCACAGGAGTTTCCCGAGGACTGGCAGCCAACTGGATTTGTTCTATGACTGTATTACTTCACAGCTGTGGCCGTGTCAGAGTTGGTAGAATAGAACCAACCTCCACCAGTACAACAGAGCTACTCAGATTGGAGCAGGAGAAAAGGATCAGACTGCCCAGGCATTTTGCTGCTGTCTTTTGAAGACTTGCACTTAGCTCAGTAGCTGCAGCACATCTCCATGTCTACCTGTGACACCTTTATCTCTGTATCTGCTCAGATACCAGCTGGACACCAGGTTTTTCCCTCCCCTCCTGTTGCAGGGACAGGTCCTTGCTCTCCTCCCCACTGCCCCATCTTGCTGCCTTATGCAGGGTCAGAAGTAGTAAAAATATTAGTGCCACCCTATTCTTAGTTTTCTTTGTTTTTAACTACATGGAAATGTCTGCAAAGATGTTTTCTACGGGTGAATTAGATTTTCCTTGGGAAATAATGCAAATCTGGGGAGGAAAAAGAAGTCAAAAGCCTCCTCTAGATTTTAGAGGGGTTTACTTTGCCAGGCTTTTTTATTTTCTAGTTTTGCTTTGTCTTTAGGAAAAAGACAGCAGAGCATCTCCTATAGCAGGTTGCAAACAACATGGTCTTTCCTGTGTCCCTGGACCAAAAGCAGGTGGCCAGAGATTTCCAAGTCCTCAACAGTGACATGACATACCCTGTGGCCTGAGTCCTCCAGCCTTATTGTCTGAAACAACATGAAGATTATTCACCTGCTCACTTCCCCCTATTCCTCCCTGAGCTCAGCTTCAGGAGTTCAGCCTGCAGCCTGGCTGGTCACCCAAGAAGACACAGGTGAGAGAGGAGGACTGTGGTAAATCTGAGACAGCTGTAACCATACTCCCCTTGGAAGCTGTTGGTGAAGCACTCAGGAAATGCTGAGCTGCAGGTGACTTCTCTTACCCCAAACTAACTAGCAATGCAATTTCAGCTCTAAGAAGAGTTTCAAGACCTGTGGCTCAGCAGCCATATCCAAATTAAATTACACATTTATTGTCTTCGTGGGCATTACCCATTGGATTTCAGAAATACTTTTAGATACAGAGTACCTCTAAGCACCCCCAGCCCATGCAAAGGGCACAGAAAGACCATATTTGAGGTATATCCCTGTCCAGTGCTACCTCACCCCTTTTTCATATCACCCTTTGGCAATCTGTTCACTGCCTGCAGCTTTCTCCCAGCATCACCCTTTGAAGATAGAGGAGCTCTGCCAGCTGAGGCTCTGCCTGCCTGGCATTTCTGGCTTCATATTCCCTCCTGCTTTCCCCAGGGAGGTGTTGGAGCAGCTCTAGCTGGCTGCCTGGGTCATCTGCCAACCAGGTTACCTTGCAGCAACCCATGCTGGCTGGAAACGACAGTTCCTCCCACAGAAGATGCAGTAGGATTGCTCTTGGTGACTGTGGGTAGCAGGCTCTGCTTCTGCAGTGGTTGGAAACAAAGGAATTTTTTTTGAGGTTCAGGCCAATATATGTAAAGCACCCAATACCTGGATGCCTTTCTAAATTATCCGAGTTACTTTGATCTTCACCTGGGACTGGATGTTTCATCAGAAGTGGTATTTGCCAATCTTTAGGTTATGTTCAAGGTCTGCCTTGACCATGGAAAGGACTCAGACATGCTGCTGGCAGAGCATGGACCTCTAAATGACAGATTCACCCCTGCTCAGCTATGAGTAGCAGAAAAGTTCATCTCCAGCTCCTTACTCTTGGAGCTACCTGGGGTCAGAGATGGAGTACTGGATGCAAACAACATGTCTCATCCAGTCCTGTATGGAAGCACCCTCAGAGCTTGCTCCAGGGGCTTGAGAGCAAGCTGAATTTCAAATAGCAACCCATTAGTGAAAACCAAGATGTGAACCAAAGCAGTAAAGCAGGAAAACTGACACTTCCAATATCCAGGACCCACATGCCTGGGACAGAGCTGCAGGTGATAGGTGAGGGACCAAGTTTAAGGCCTTTGCAACAACTTGTATCTATGAGAAGAGCCAGGGATGCTGCAAGACATAGAAAATCCAGAAATGTTCTGTGAAAAGCACTTGACAAAATTCCCTGAGAATAAAAGGCCAAACTAGAACCTGTGTACACAACTTAGTACTAGAAGAAAGGACAAGGGAGGTCTCAGGGAGCAAGGACAAGCTGATGTCCTGAGGAAGACCTCAGGTAGAGCCTACCAGGGTTCCCAGGGAAGAAGGCTAGAGTCATGCCATGAAACCCAAGCTAGACTCCCTGCCCCCTTTCAAGGGTGATGCAGAATTAACTAGGGATGTTCCTCTTATTAAAAATAAAAAAGAAATTTTTTGCTTCAATGCCAAAAAGTTACATAAAAATAATTCATGGCCAGATTAATGAGAGAGAGAAAGTCATTAGAAATCAAAAATGAGATAATTCAGCTGTAGACATGAGTGATGGTGAGAAATAAATTATATTTGGCTGACATTACTTAATTAGTTGGAAACAGGGTGCTTTCTTAAATTTTCTTTGGTGAAGCTTTTAAGCTTTTAACACATAAATTCCCAGCTAAATAACCTAGATGTCAAAGCAGCCAGATGCATCTTCCCTGCCAAGCCATTTTATGAGGATATTCTTTTCAAACTTCATCCCTTTGCTCAGGATTTTGGTTGCTACCAGGCATGACATGTAATTTCTGGCAAGAGCCCATTATCCAGATTGGACTTTGTTCCTGAGTGCTGCTGGTACCAAGGTCCTTCCTACCAGCTCCTGGTGGGATGGGGAAAAGATCAGGCCAAGACAAATGGTAAGTAAGTAGCTGTAAGTAGCTTGAATAAGCAGTAATATCCTAGCACTGCTGCAGTGCTTCTCATCAAGCATCTCAGAGGACTTAATGAACATGAATTAAGGCTCACAATTAGAGCTGACTGTATAAATAGCTGCAAATAATATTCCTGGAGGATGATCTTCAATTTTTTACTGAATTGTTGCAGTGACTGATTCTTGCACTCCTATTTATAAACCCCTCCTCAGAGGGAGGAGGAAATTGTAGATACAGAAGATCTAAAAATCCTGCAGGACTGGGCTGCATTAAGAAAACTGTGTCCAGCAGGTGTAGGGAGTTCTCCTCCCCCTCTGCTCTGCCCTAGTTAGAATACTGGAATTTTAGTTTTAGGTGCCTCAATTTAAGAGAGACAGGGATCCACTGGAAAGAGTCCAAGGGAGAGCTACGAAGATGATTAAGAGACTTGAGCATCTATGAAGAAAGACTGAGGGAACTGGGGCTGTTCAGTCTTAAGAGAAGATGACAGAGGGGACCTTATTAATGTCTATAAATATCTGAAGGGTGGGTGTCAAATAGAAGGGGCCAGTCTCTTCTCTCTAATGCCCAAAAGTAGGGCAAGGAACAGTGGGGTATAAACTTGAGCACAGAAGGTTCCATCGCAACATGAGGAGGAATTTTTTTACTGAGAGAGCCTGGCACAGGCTGCTCAGAGAGGTTGTGGAGTCTCCTTCTCTGGAGACTTTCAAGACCCCTCTGGACATTTTCCTGTGTGGACTGCCCTGAGCGACCCTGCTCTGGTAGATCGGACTCCAGAGGTCCCTTCCAAACCCCACCACTCCATGATTCAATTACAGTCATGGACTGCTGGAAAATAAGGGAAAGCAGCAGTGAGCAGAGTAGCTTAAAGAAGGAAGTTTAGAAAAAGTAAGATCGATCAACCTACTGTACCTTTGGTAGCAGCTGCTCCCTCCCACCTCAGAGGAGAAGGACTGATAGCAATGATCAGAGACAGCCATTTTAATGACATTCATTAGAATCTGCAATTAGAGAAAATCCCGATTGACAGGAAGATCTGAGGACATGCAATGGCCAGGAGGTTTTCCCCCAGCTGAAGGTACCAACACTAACATTTGACACAGGAACTCTTCTCTCCAATAAAGAGACCATTAAACAAGGTGATGAACACTTACCTTGCATAGAAATGTTTTAGTGATTTATAACTAATTAGTATTATTACTTTTAAAAATATATGCATTAGGAAAAACCACCATGGTTCTTAACCACAGAGAGAAACTGGAAGAGAAAGTTTAGCTTTAAATAAGAGTATTAACAGACAGATTCTAGCAGCTAAGTAATATTTTTGAAGGGGAGAAAAAAAAATGCAAAGGGGAAGCAAATCAGTTCCTATTGCAGCAGCCTGGTGGTTGGGGAACTGGGACTGCCAGTAGCACAAGCTCTCAGCTTGTATAACCTATCCCAAGGGAAAAAAAAAAAAAAAAAAAAAAAGGACTCCTATAATCCTGACTTCTTCCTGAAGCCAAGTCCCAGTAAAATCTTTTCTCCCAAGCTGCTGCAAAGCCAGGTTGGGCTCAGACCTGGGCTACCTACAGAATTGGCATGTGCTGGGGCAGCAGTAGAGGAGCACCTGCTTTTGAATGCAACCAAAAATGAGGTGAGAATGAGGTAACAAGCTACTCAACTCCATCAAGCTGAGGTCAGCTCCCAGTACATCCAGCCGTGCTGCTCAAAAGGTACATGGGACTTTTAAAGTCAAATCTACATGTATGTATATATATATATATATATATTTAAAATGAGTCACCTATAGAGTTTGAGCATTGCCAGAGATGGGGAGCAGCTAATTACAGCCTGATAACTTCCAGGGGGAGGGATCCAGGTTGCACTCCTCCTAAATTGCTGTATTAAAACTCGTGCTGACTTCTGACTCCTTTTCTAGGTCTCTGAAAGAAAGGGTGATCTGAAAGACTCCCATCAATTACTCTTCACCAGGTGCAAGACTTGCTAAGAAAATATAAATTATTTTAATTCGGTTTAGTTAAGTGGCAATTGCTACATTACATAAATCTGCAATGTTCTGTAGGTGCTGCTTTGTATAACATTGGCCTGGGACTCATTAATTGAATGCTAATGAATTTGTATATCTTTAAATGCTGGGTATGCAGGGAGGAAGAGCAACCACTGGCCCCAGTTTGGGCCAGCACCACAACTGCAAGTTAATGCTTTTGAGAAGAGACTTGGCACTGGAAAGGTTCCCCACCACCGGTGATAAAGGACTGAATTTGTCCTCCAGCAGGAGGATGGTTTCACCAGCCACCAAGCCCACCTAGTCTTGGCAGCAGCACTGAGGGCCATCCCTCAGGTCCATCCCTCGGAGCAACCCCTCAGGTCTCCTTCCCTGAAGCAGTGTTGATGAAGGTGTTTGACAGGACAGACCAGCCCCCCCACCCCAACCTGACTGAGACACACACACAGACACATGCTCAGCACCCAGCTAAGCCTCCAGCTCCCAACACAGCCCAGCGCTGGATGGGAGGTCCTGTGAATGATGAAACCCCAGTGGCTTCAGGACAGGCTGCTGGGCTTGACCGTGGGGCCAGAGATTGCACGGGCAGGACTGGGGTGGGCGTGCAAATGCCAAGGGGTGGCACCACCAAACCCTTGTGGGGAGGCCACCTCTACCCCTACAGCCTTGAATGAATGCAACTGTGACCATCACTTGGTAAAATATAGCTTTTATTTGTTCATACAAATAGTATGAATTAGCAGAACTTCATTTTCCTAGAAACATCTTTCTCTGTGTAAAATTCATTTGTGTTGTACATACCACAAAATACTTGATTTACATTTTTTTTCCCCCAGATTTTCTTTTTTTGTGTGTGTATGGGGTTGTTGGTTTTCTTTGTTGTTGTTTTTCTTTCCATTTTGTCATTTTTCTTACAAACTGGCTACTCTATAGAACCATTACAGACAATGAATCACTTCTGAATACAGGACTGAATGAAACTCAGCCATAAATTAATGTTACAATGTGAGGATAAAAAAAAAAACAACTTCCAGTCACACCTCCAAGCTTAACTTAAAAAAAAGTATTCTTGAAAAAACAATAACAACAGCACTGATTCCAATATTAGCAACCAGATGCACACCATGGGAAATTCACCTTCATTGTCTTGCTTCTTGGGTAAGGTCTTCACATTAACAGCCTAGTGCAGATTTCATTAGGAAGGGTATTTGAGCCAGGACTAACAATTTGCTGAGGGTTTGAAGAGTGATTATTCACTCTCTGTATTCCTACTCTCCAAGTTTGCTTCATGAAAGTGTTTTGCAGCAGGGCCTGATGACACAAACGAAGCCCACGCTCTGCTGGAGAGCTGAGGAAGCCACTGGGGTATTAAAAAGTCATTTCCAAGAAAGCAAGAAGGAAGACACGTGGGATGAGAAACCTTCCAGCATTCAAATCAGGCAGGCACACAGCTCCATAGGGATCCACTTGGGAAGGAAGCCGTGCCAAGGCAGGAGATCCTGGAGGCTCTTGCCACATGCTGGAAGGGCTCAGCCAGCGAAACCACCCGGGGAGCTTCCCAAAGGCCAGGGGGGCACACGAGCATCCTTCCATACATTGCATAAGCCATCTAGTAGGAAGACTGAGGTTTTGAGAACCAAAAATCACTCTTCTCCACCAGGAAGAATTTTCTTCTCCCCCCAGCCCCTCCTGTCCTACAGCCCCTCCCCCTCAGTCACCCAACAGCAGCAGGGTTTGTGACAACACTCATGCATTCATACTGGCAGCAGGGAACAGAGACCTAAAGCCAGTCCCCAGACATGCATAGATCCAACACCACTGCAGCTTTGTGGCTGTGTTTTGCAGGATGGGTGTCATGTGCACATCAGGACCATGTGGCAGGTCCCACACTGATGCCTGTGACCTCTGGAAGCTGGCCTGCATTTGTTTGAAGCATGATCTTGGTGCTAGAAATGGCTCAGAGCAGAAAGATTTGCCCAGCATTCCCTGTCTGTAGGAAGATGTGCTTGGAGGCAAACCCCAAGAAGGGATTTGCATCCTGAGCAGGCAACACAGCAGGGATGTTAAACTTGGCACCTCCTATTCCTTGAGGACACCCCTGTGCATTGCACCCCATGTGTGAACCCACATGTCTGGCAAGGGTGCCAGTCCCTAAATCCCATTGAGATGTGACAGTGCTGAGCCACAGCAAGAGCCCTTAGGTTCAAATAAAGCCCTGAAGGGCAGCACTTGACCTGCAAATCCCTCCAGCTGACCCAGAGCAGGGTCTGCTCTTCACTGTATCTACCTGAACAGGATCAGGCCAAGACCCAGGGAGATTAGCCCAGGCTCCAAAGAGCCTTTTCACCCAACAGCCATAGCACAGAGCTGTAAGGAGCAGGCAAGAACAAGGAGGGCTGTAAAGTAAAAGAAACACCTGGAAAATGCCACTGAAAATGCCTCCTAAGCAATGCAGTGCTCAGAGGTGGTTTGCTGTGGGTGATTAGGACCAATGAAGGGCACACAATTTACATAGGCACTGCCAACAAAACTACAGCATCATCTCAACTCACATATGCTCTGCTCACTGGGGCATTTGCTGTTCCCAGTTTTACTTATGCTACCTGCTTTGTGCAAATGTTCCCAGGGTAAGAACTTGAGGTGCATCCGGCCAGCTCCACACTCAGGGCTGCAGGTGAGAGCTGTGGGGTTTTGTGGCTCTGCTTCTGTTAAAAATTCAAGGAGCAAATCACTTTTGCTTCTGCCTTGCTCCAAAAATGTTCCAGTTGAGCTAGCAGAACCTCCAACAGAAACAATAAGGCATTGGACACACGTGGTGCTTACCAAAACCTCCTGAGCACACAGAACAGGGCTTAAACTCTTAAGAAAGTCCTGCCAACCTGTCCAGGAAGGATCTCCAGGTTACTGTACCTGGGTTAAGTGCTCGGAGCCTCCTGTTCTGCCTGGTTGCCACAAGTGGTGGGGCTGGAGGTAGCGCTGCCTGCACCATGCCCTGGGACACACTCCATGCTGAGGATGGCACAAAGTAGTAACCTGGCATTTTCCTGTGGCTCTGCCAGTATCCATTCTGGGTGGATGCTGCTCCCTGCACTGTCAGCACTGCCACCTCCCAGCAGCAAGTCACCCAGACCAGCACTGAGCGTGTCACACACAGATAACCTGTATTCTCACATTCATCCTGCAGTAAAGGTTTAAAATGCATAGAGGGATCGTGGGAAAGAGCCTCTGGACCAAAGGCAAGAAGGAAAGGTAGGCTGAGGAGACAGCTCTGCTCGTGCCACAGGCTCTGCAGCTTCTCTGACAGAGAAAGAGCACGTGCCCCTGCCAGCAGGGTCCTTGGCTGCAGGGCAGGAGCTGGATGGCTTAGGGGTCTGGGAACACACGCTGCTGCTCAGCAGAGGTATGTGGGTTGCAGGAAGATGCTCAGCCTCCCTCCACCCATCCCAGAGAAACCCCCCCAGGGGCCGTGGGACTAACTGGAAAGCTGTGGGACGAGGAGCACAACAGTGGAGCAGAGACTGGGACACTGGAATAGGGAAAGCAAGTGTTTATAAAGGCCAGATACCCGTAACAAAAATAGCTCTGTGCTTTCCCTCCCTCCCCACCCCTCCCCTGCCACCCTCACTTCTTTTGTTTTGTTTTAAATACAAATTTTGTTTAGGAAAAATGGAAGCACCATCTGTTACAAACCAAACGAAATGGAAAAAAAAAAAAAGGATAAAATAAGGGAAGGGAGAAAAAAAAAAAGACATATTAGAATTAAACACCGTGGAATGTTAAACAGGTTACGGGCTACCGTTCTAGCCAGTGCGGTTAGGCAGCTTAGTGAATTAATTGCTTCAGAATTAAAAATAAATTATTATAAAATAGATTTCTGTACATTTTACATACATATATATCTCTTTATATACGCCAACCGTGCCGGGCAAATAATGACAGGGGATTTTCCCACGCCAGCCTCAGTCCCAGCCGAAGTCCTGCCCCGTCATCTGGTAGAACTTCATGTTGAAGGGCCGGTAGAAGTCCCGCAGTCTCTGCACCACCTCCTGGTCTATGTCGGGGTGGGTCCTGCCTTTCGTCTTCCCCAGGCAGTGGGGTTTGCTGCTGCCTTCCGCCTTCTTCAGGCACGGGAAGCCCTTGGTCTTGTTGAAGTAGAAGTGTTTGTCGGTGATGATCCTCTTGAGGCCCAGAAAGTCCTGGACCCTGCCCAGCTCCCCCGCGGGGTCGCTGATCAGCCTCTCCCCGCTGACAAAGAGGATCTGCCCGATGGGGAAGTAGAGGAGCCAGTTCTCCAGGTGCTTGGCGTAGATGCCGATCTGGATGGCGCTCCACGAGGTGTCGATCAGGCCCGTAGTCCTGTTTTTGAAGGTCAGGCTCTCGAAGGTGGGGATGTCGGGCTTCTTGGACAGCGTCTGGGTGTAGTCCGAGATGGCCCTGGTCACGGGGTCCCGCACCACCACGATCAGCTTCGTGCCCTTGGCCATGGAGGAGATGCGGGCTGGGGCCTCCTTGGTGACGAAGTAGCTGGGGGTCTTCTCCATGGTGATCTGCCCCTCCAGGGTCCTGGGCATGAGGTCCCTGCCAGCCAAACACACAGACGGGGATCAGAAAGGCAGGTAACGGGAAGAAAATTGTGCACATACGCACACATGTTGACATACAGATGCACAAAAATTCTTCTCCCTAATATGCCTACAGAGGCCATTTAGCTCGTACAGATAAATCCATTTTCCATCGATTTAGGGATTAGGGGGTATTATTATTAAAGGCCACTGTATTAGAAACCCAGCTGAGTAATCTCACAGTTATCCGAGTGGATTAGGGGAGCTATACTCAGCACCTGGAGCATGACTACATGGACCACATTGGCTACAAACCAGTCAGGATGAGTCCTGCATCAGGTGGCTTTCCTGGCTCAGGTCAACACCAGAGAGCCCTCTACTCCAACCCAGAGCTCGTTTTCCACACAGACATGAGGAATGGTGCAGTGGAAAAGTAGGGGCTCACTGGAGCACGTCCACCCTGCTTTCCCTTGGCATGCCAAAAGCAACACTTTTCCCAATTCAGGCAAGGGAATGCACTTTCTTCCTGGCTTGTCAACAGCAGAACTTCACCTAACCACAGAGCTTCTCTTGTGCCCAGCTTTACCCATTGCTTTAGCATTCCCTATTGTTGTGCAAACTTGTTGCAATACTAGAAGGAGAATCAAAAGCTGCTAGTGGCATCATCAGCACATCCTAGTTCAGCACCCAGCAAGGACAACCTCTCCCACTGCCACACAGGCTACAGCAGGTCAGGATAGAGGATATGGCCACAGGGAACACAACCTCAGCTCAAGAGTAGAACATACCCTTGAAAACTAAAGCCTTCAGCAATTCCACCTTATTCCCTGGCTATTTCTAATTAAGCACGTGGGGAAAAACTAGAGAGCTTGCAAAAATGATGGAAATGGAATGAAGAGGAATTTTTTCCTATCATTCACTAGGCAAGCTTAACTTCTTTACACCATTTGCCAATTCTTTCCCTTTATAACTCAATGAGATTCATTTGTTCTGGCTGGTGAGATGGGGGAAAAAAAAAAAAAAAGTCAAGAGGGGAGTCAGCCACAAAATTAAAGCTATAAAACTTGATTAAGTTTTCAAAGATCCACCCAGCACAGAGAAATAACCAGCAATGTACATTCTGAGAGCCCCAGACAGCATTTCCCTCCCACATCCAGCACCACACACAGAGGCTGTTTGCTCCCTGAAGTCCATCTCCTCCCCTACTGCTCCTCTATGGCCAAGATCACCACAGGCTCTTGCAATTAAACAGCCACTGATAATTGCTGCTAAAGCCAATGGCTGCCCTGATTAAAAAGCCCTGGGGAAAAAAAATTCACCAATCTGTTTGAGGCCAAATAACAGGGAACCCAGGAATGAGGGATCTGAGGGAAACAAAAGTCATCACAGGCCTGTGAAAGTTGGTCAGTCGCTATTTACGCAACTGCTGGTTAGTTCACTCCGCACCTGGAATTTTATTTCACCAGCTTCTGGCATTAACTTTATGCAATGTGTTTACTGGCAAGGGGCACCCAATGACTACACCTCTGCACTGCAGCTGAGGTGTGCCCAGGGGTTGCCCAGAGAGCACCTTCTCCACAGACCCATCATGGGAGATGGTCCCCGATACCAGATTTGCACAGCCCACTGGGATGTGGTGACAAGCTGGTCAGTGGAGGAAGGGAGTATCAGCTTGTGGAAACCTCCAGCCATGCCCAGAGGTGGTGGCAACCCCAAGGGCTGTAATTTCAAGGCCATGCAAGTGGAGTTTCACATGCAGATAGAAGTCATGCTGATCTATCAGACACAAGAGCTTTGGGAATCCAGGAGCCGGAATGGTCCAAAAACCAGTGACCAAAATAAAACTGACTATTCCTTCACCTTTCTGGCCAATTCCACAAACCCATTTCAGAACAGAGCCAGTCAATGCTCAGAGTGCAACTCTTCAGTCTACCTGGGCTGGTGTGGGTTTCAACAGTCTACTCATTAAGTGGTGTCTCTTTTTATGGCCACATCAAATCCAAGTTCTACGTCCTGCATCGACCACTGACCACTTTCCAGCTTAATTTAAGAGGTTGGTTTCAACCCATAAAGTTCTTAATGGCGTGGGGCCTGCCTAGAGAGGAGACTGCTCTCCAAGACATGCTCAGGATGTCTGAGCTGCACTGAAGCCCTTTGGCTTCTGGTCAGGTCCATCACATCACTTGTTGTACAAGGCCCCACAGCTCAAGGCTGACTTCTCCTCCAGCACTACTACAGTCAGTATTCATCAGTCTCCTGGGAATGATGCAAGGCTTGTTTTTCCCTCCTTGCACAAGAGAGGCATTGGGAAGGGCCTGGCCCTGAAATGGGAGGAAATTGCTGGGGGTGGAGGTGCTGAGTCAGTCAATCTGATTGGGAAATATGGACTCTTAATTAGTGTTTCAACAAACACAGAGGAGTGCACTGCACAAGTGGAAGGCAGCAAGGAGCAACTGTTCGTCTAAGAGGCATCCACTGGCCCTCTGCAGGCCAGTCAGTACCCAAAACCACACTCTCGATTTGTGGCTGAGAACAACAAGCACATCTTGTTTCTGACAGAGCTGAGGGCACTCAGTTTTTAATAGGTCTAGACCTCACCAAATGATTCCTCTAGAGAGGACCACAACCCTTGGCATCCACAGAACATCAGCAAAAGCAGCAAGACCAGACCCATCCTTCACACTGCTACTGTTCTCCGGCTTCATCAGCACAGGCTAAGAGGAACAGAGAAAGAAATGAGCCTTCAACCAGAGAACAAGAACTGAAACCATTAAAAACCAGCTTTGGGCCCCAGCTCCAGCACTCTCTTGCTCTGTTGCACCCAGACAGGTGCTGGGCACAGCCCAAAACTAAGACCACTGAGAGTGTCACAGGCACTGCCTTGTTTGAAAGGTGGCTGCATAAAGCTAGACAGGAGCAACTGAAGGGTGGCCCTTGGACATGATTGGGACCTCGGACAGCATCACATACATGAAAACAAAGTTTTATTGCCTATGTCTATCCATCATGATGAGCTTTCCCATGGTTTCCATAATGTCCCACAGGGGCATCCATCATCATGCCAGCAGCTGGAGACAACAGAGCCTGGGGGACAGGAGGAACTGGGGAGTTGGCTGGTCTGAACTCACAGGTGAAAAAGTCACCGAGAAGCATCTGTTCCCATTCAAACTACAAAAGGGGAAAGGCAACATACACAGCTCCAGCACAACATGCTGGATGTACACATGGGTGGAAGTAGGACAAGCCTCCAGCTCTGCACACACGTGCCCCTGGAGGTCTGAGACTGCAAGGGCTGCAGAGGAGCTGTAGCCATCATCCTTTAGGCAAAAATACCAGCAGGAACCAGTGTTCAGCTCCGTGGTGTGTGCACAGGTCAGCCCTGGGGCAGCCTGTGACAGCTCTATTCCCATGGAAGCTCCACAGTCAGGTTAGAGACCTGGGCAGCTCCTGCTGGTGCTGTCTGGTGCGAGGTAAGAATGGCAGAGGTGCAGTGACCACCACTGTCCATACAGGAGAGGAAAAGGAGATGATAAAGGGAGTCAGGCTGTGGGAAACAGGGAGCACAGCTGAGCCCTTGGACAAAAGCTGCTGCACCAGTTGGGACAGGGCAGAACGGAGACTCCACTGAGGGTTGTAGTGGATGCTGTAGTGGAAAATAAAGATAGCATGAAAAGCTTGGCAAGCAGCCGCCCCTGCCTTGTTATCCTCCTGCCTTCTGGCAACCTGGAGTTCAAAGGCCTCTGGAGCCAGCATCTGCATCCAAATCACCCTGTTTCACAGCCACTATGAGCTGTCTAATCCTTTCAAACCCATGAATACTTTTCACCTTGAGAACATCCCACAGCAGAGAGTCCCAGCAGTGCAGCGCTGTCTCTACCTGTCACCTGAGCCCCCTCCCTACACCCCTGCTTGGGAAAGGACCAGGCACCTGCTTTCTGAGTGTGGAAGAGCCAAGACAGAGCACCACCAGACTCCAGACATCCCTTACTCCCCAACAAAGCCTAGCCCAGACAAGTGCTAGTGAGTCTCAGCGCTGCTCTGCTGACTCTGGCAGAGCTACCAACAGCATCAGGGGTCCGAGGGAGAGGTGGGAGCTGCTGGGTGGGCCCAGCTATGAATTTTCTGCAGACAGAGAGCAGAGCCCCTAACCCTGAGCTATCAACATGTCAAGAAGGACAGAGGAAAAGCTTTTCCTTTAATGAATATTTTCTCAGTGAAGCCCACACCCTTCGTAGGCAAAGTGATAGGCTTAGTCTAAAGATGGATTGGCCTACTTTACCTATTAACCACTTAGACTAATGTAATAAAGGCTCTCTCTATTCAAACAGCCCTAATCCCCAACCCCACGCAGCTCCAAAGCCTGGAATAAGAAGGGATGCTAAAACAAACTCTGCCAGGCTGCTGCTTGGAGAGGTGCTGGAGGGGGATTTTCAAATTATTATTTAGTTTGTGCTTCTTCGATGTGAAACTTCTCCAATGTGAAAATCAACCCCAGAACAAGATCAATGTACAAAGTGGGGATGGCAGGTGGCCACATGGTAATCCAATCCTGAAGCCTAATGACCTTTGTGGCAGCTTTTGTCTGTGCAGAGGGGCTCTGGGTTAATCTGCTGCCAGTTCTCCTGAAGGGGTCAAGGGGTCCTCCACAACCTGTTGCTGGGTTCCTCACCACAGGTAAGAAGCAGCACGTGGGTGTCCTTCTCCCCAAGGGTGTCTGTCAGTCGTCCCCCACACACACACACCTCCTGCCCTTCCAGTCACCTGCTGGGATAAACCCCTCTGGAGTCTGGGGAGGTCCCCACCCCCAGATGTCTGTCTCTGCAGAGGTCACCGTCAGGCTGCCCAGACAAGACCTGGCAAGCTCAGGTGCTCCTGCTGCCAAACAGCAGTCCCAGAGCTGAGCAGATGATGAGTTTTCCTTCCTGGGGAGGGTTTAGTGCCAGATATGTTCTGACCCAGCACCCAGAGCTGCCCAGCACCACTTCCAGAGATGCTCCCCTCACTCTGGCATGCTCTAGAACTGAAATGCCACTGGTAAGCATTAAAATCAAGGTGCTCTGTGCTGCAGTGCCCTCTGGTCTCTCCACCTTCAGACCACCCCCTGCTCGATCCTCTGAGCTGCCTCAGTTTCCCTCAGCAAGGATGACAAAACTCTCCTAGAGGAGGTGGGCAGCTGGGTATGGGGTATTGCAAGAGCAGCATTGTTCCAAAGAAAGGTCTGTAGCATCCAGACACAGCTGAGATGCAGGTCAGAGAGTTCACAGCAGCCCTGCCAATAGATGCAGCAAGAGCCACCTTTGGTGCAGAACTTCTAGACTTTCTCCCCACAGCTGTTTCCCAGAAGCAAGGAAAACAGGGCAAAGGGGAGAAAAAACAAGTCAAGCATTTTGGACATCAGCCACACTCAAACCAAGTTCAGGCCTGTAATGCAGACCCATTTGCTTTACAGCCTGGTGGAGCACACACTGAGCAGCATCCAACCTATTTCTGGGCCAGTTTCTACCTAAATTCCTGACTAGTATTTCAAGAAGACAAAAAGTGATTTCTTCCCAGAAACCCACATTTTGGCAACCTGACTGTTTCTGGAGTAAAAGCCCCCAAATCTTCCTGACAGGCTGTCTGAGAAACCACATGGATTAGATTGAAACCTCATGGTGAGAAGGTGACTAGAAATGCTAAAGGTAGACAGAAAAGCTCTTCTCTCATCTGGGAGGAGACAGATCTTTAACCTCCAGAGTCATGACAGAGTGTCTGAAAACCCAAGGTGACAACAAGCCCAGGCAGCATGACCCAGAACGTGGTACAATTTGGTGCATATGAGGGATTTCTGACTCTTGCTGTGTTTCTGATTTGCAGGTCAGAAAGCAAACAAGTCTGCTGGGATCAGCTCAGAAAAGCTTTAAAGGAACCAAGTGCAGAAGATGAGGAAGGTTGAAGCCTCGTCCCCTCCCATAGTGATGCTCTCCAGCCTGCTGCATCCCCTCCCATCCTGTCCCCATCCCAGTACAGTTCCAACTGGCTTTGCTCTGGTCAGGATCCAACCAAAGCCAAAGGGCTTGTTTCAAACCACCATTGATTCATCCACCCACTGCCTTAAATCACACATTTTTGAGGAGGGCTTTCCTGACATTCCTGCCCTGCACAGCCAATTCTCATTCCAAATCCCCCCACTTCTCTGCCTCTTTCCCTCCTCCCCCATCCCAAGAAATAAATTTAGGCCAGTGAGCTAAATCTAGCATCCTGAAAAAAGAGCTGTAGACACCCAGGAAAGGATGGGGGTGGCATCTCCATTGCTGGCAGCTTTGCCTTCCAGCCCACCTGCTCTGGCAAGGCAATACCCCGTTGCTCCCAGTCTCTGAAGCATCATGTTGTTGTGAGAAAGCAGGAATTATGTACAGTGGTGATCAGAGCAGCCAGGGGCTGGGTTGAAACCACACCCCTGTACCCCACAGTAGCACCTGACAGCAAGTGAGAGCTCTGCACTGCTCTGGGAAGCAAAAACCCAGAGGGACCCCAGCTCAGTACTGGAGGCCACCATGCTGGACCCACCCCAACCCCACCCAGCCCACCTCACTGCAGGGCTCATAATGACATCATTAAATCCCAGCAATACTCCTTAAAAGCCTGACAAGCCCTGGGAAAGGCCATTAAAGTAATAAAGCTGTTGGTTGAATGACATCACGGAGCCTGCCACCAGCATCCAGCTTCAGAATTACCCACTTGGCTCTGATTTTGCTTTCCGGTGGCACCAACTCTGGATGGGGGAAGTTGAAGAAAGAAACAGAGGGAAGAGGCAACAGGGAATTCCTCTTTGGGGGTGGAAAATAACCAGCACTTGCTGGTTTGTTATTTGAAAAAAAAAAAAACACCAACTTTTTCTTCCCAGAATTTTCCTCACCTTGGGCTGCTGTTGCACCAGGGACCTGTACAGTAGCAGGCAGCCTCTCCTCAGTTTGTGGCCACCAGCAAGGGCAACACGTGCACCTTTGTCTTGAGTTGCCTGTTGTTTGAGATGGCAAATCCCACAACAATAAAAGGCAATGGCTGGGAACCAGCCTTGACCCATTTGAAAGGAGTGTCACCCCACCCAGCTCCAGCAGCTGCTCACCACAGCAGCTACATGGACCAGGTGATGGGAACTGATGAACTCTGGGGGTGTGGAAGAGGAGGAGGGAAGTGTGGGGGTCTGAAATGAATGTTTTTCTCACTTGCCTTGCTCCCTGGGGAAAATCCCCTGTTGGGGATTGAAGGAAGGAGATGTTGCTGCTCACTTGTGGACTAGGTGACCTTTTAAAAGTCCCTTCCCACCCAAACCAGTCTGTGATTTAATGAGTGGATGGTAACAGCATGTGAAGGCTCCTCATCATGAAGCCATTCCAAGGGTTCAACGGGTCCAAAGAGACAGTTGCCACAGGTGGCATCACCACATACCTCACAGGAACAGGCTCTGGGCAGGCCATGGAGTCTTATCTTAAGTACCTTTGTGCAGATAAATAATCTTTCCAACCCCTTGTCCAGGTTACTCCTAAACCCACAATGACACTCCATGTGCACTGCCTGCCCTGGGCTCTTGCTTCACCTGTTAGCTGAGGTCTCCCAGCCTCTGTGATCCTTTGTCACTGAAATTCCTCCAGTCCTACAGAACACACACAAAATATTGCCACTGTCACCAAGTGGACTCGTGCACTGACTGAACATGTTTTGCAGAGACATGGAGCTTTCTTCGGACTTTGAAAGGGCCAAATTTCGAATTGTTTCCTCCTTTCTTCCCCTAACAACAGCCAGAGATACTGCAACTGCTCAGCAAGAACGTTCCCTCTTCCTTTGCAGGAGCCAGGCATGATATTCATCAACTTCAGCAGCTCATTATATAGGCCCTCCTCTTTATGTAAACACTGAAGCCTCCCTCTGTCCCCCATCATACTTAAAAGCTCTGAACTTCCACTAAATAATTATCTTCACTGGGGGGAGAGGGGCAGCACTTTACATATCAAAGGGCTGCTTTGGAGGGATTTACAATAATTTAAGATGAAGTGGTAAATATTCTATTCACTCCAGTTCATCTCCTGTAATAATTATAATCCTATTAGCAAAGTCCCCAGAAAGTGACTGCATTATCAGCTAGCCAGCATCTATCTGGGTTTCTTGGAGAGGTGGACTGAGGTGGGGGGGGGGAGGATAGGCAAGTAAAGAAGTAAAAGCAACAAAAGATGCAATTGCCAGCACCTCCCTTCCCCCCTCCGAAGGATTTGGTCTCCATTGTCCCAATGCTTCAATAGCGCTTTGCTCTGAAAATAAGAGCTTTTGAGCGTCCTAAGGGGGTGGGGCTGAAATGAGCATCTCGCTGCTGCGGGCAGCCCCGGGTCCTTTCCCCGCCGCGGGTGCCCCCGGTGCCGCTCGGGCCGACAAAGAGCGAACGTCGCCGGTGCCGGGCAGCGCGGGGGGCGGGGGGGGGCAGCGGCAGCATCGCGATTAAAAGCTAATTGCTGTTTATGGGTGAGTTGGTCAGAATGTCCCCCGGCCTCCGCTGCCCACTGCTGGAGTCATGTGAGATTCATCTGCCTCCATCGCCACCTCCCAGCAAGGAGGCTGAGGAGGGGAAGCTGGTTTTGTTTAAAAGCAGAGCAGCAAGGGGGCAATTCTGTGAAACTCATGATTTAAGGGAGGCAAAAAAAACCCAACCAAACCAACAACCCCCAACCCAGCGGGGAACATGACTGAGCTAACTGGCAAACTGGGACTAAAGACTTTTTTTCCAGCAGCTTGCCAGAGCAGCTGTCTCTGCCAGACTCTTTTACTCCCGCACCACATCGCCTCTTAGTACACCCCGCTGGAGAGTTTAACTGGAATTTATCCCTGCACGAGTGCTCCAGTTGTACCAGTGTAATCTGGTCACCAGTCTAAATCCTCATCACCTCCAGCAGCAGCAGGTCGCTGGGTTCTGCTCACCCTGGCACTGATGGAAGGCAGCAGCTACTCCACGGTGGCACTGGTGCAGGTCTGGAATGAGCTAAGATTACTTTCACCGTGTCCAAGAGTTTATTGCAATGTACAATGTAGAAACCCTTCTCTCTATAAATTAAACAGACAACAGCCTGAAAGGGAGGAAAGAGGAAGAATTTTAGGCATCTGCAGAGATTTCAGGGCTCACAACTCATTCCTGGGGTTATATAAATTCTCTGGACTGCCTCTTCCTCTACTGCAGCCAGAAGGACCAGCTATTCTTCCTTCAAAAACACACAGCCTTGAGTTAACATCATGTGTCCTAAACTCCTGCTATGCAAAGATTTGGTAGATCCTCTCACAGATTTATTGCAAGACAAAGTTGTCTTCTCAGAGCCTCTTGCAGAGGCTGCTGGTTCAACCAAAGTCTGGAGTTGTCAACTTAACTGTGGAAACCACAAACTTGTAGCTTCTGCAAGGTCTTTTCTAGCTCAGAGTAGGATTATGCAAGGGAAGCACATCTTGGAAGAGGCTTGTAAGCAGACAAATAATAGCTGGTGGGACATCCAAAACACATCCATGGTACCCAGGTGACAGAAGTGTCTCCTGCAGCAGAAGACATAAGGTCAACACTGCTGTCGCTTGGCTTCAGCCAATCCCAGAGGCCCCAACCTCAGGGGTCTGGCTTCAGCTCCAGCAGAACAACTGGGCTGTTCCCACAACTCCCATCACAAAGTTCTCCACTTGCCATCAGCTCTCCTGCCATGCAGCACCAGCTCAGCCACATCCAGGTGGCATCCGTGCCAACTGCTCACACTGCAGCCTCTTGCCTCTCGCCCCTTCCCTGCCATGGTGGTTCAGCCACAACCATCAATGCAGCAGAAGCTGCATCCTCAGGGATATGTCTGAAAAAGTGGGGCTTAAACCACCGTGCTGGGTTGAGAGTCCCAAAAAGGATTGGTGCAGTAGCAGCGACTTGACATGTCTGCTCCTCTTCCTCGCCATGGGCAGAGCAGGGAGGGGAGCAGGGATACTGCTTTATTCACCCAGCAGCACTTTCCTCCAGGCATGCAGAGCCATTGGAGTGTCTTCCACGTGCCAGAGCTCTCAGGGTGGCAGGGTCAGGGCAGGCTTAACACAAGCCTTGAGACAGATGGACAGCTACACGTCTTCAAAATGGCTGTGTAGGATCTCCAGAAATCCACCTTCAGCATCTAAAGGGATCCTATGGGCAACCAGCATCATCTGGGCAACAAAGGCCTTCAAACTCACAGCATAAAGTGGCCAGCTTTCCATTTTCACTATGGAAGAAGGAAGTCACAATCTTTTTTCTGCCCTTTTTGATAATTCACGTTCTTAATGCAGACGAAGGGATGCTCACAAGCTGTGGCCAAACCCTGGCCACATGGCTCCACCTGCTTCTTCAGCAACACCCAAACCATCCACCTAACCATGCAGCACTGAGCTTCCTCCTCAGTGGTCTTAAAGGGTGACTCCTCTGACCATCAGAGGACAGGCTGCCCTCACAGTGGCTAGCAGTGGGAAGGTGGCAGAGCCAGCACCTCCTGCACTCGCCAGCTGGTTGCTCCAAGAATCCCATCAAGTGGGTTAAGAAATTAAAATTGGTTTTAAACTTCAACCATAGCATGAGCCCTGGGTGATGTGGCCACTGGCCAATCAGTGTCTTTCCCCAAACCCTTCAGCGGGACAAGCTATATTTGCCACCCGCTGGAACAACAGGCCTGGCAAATTAATACACCAGTGATCCTCTCAGTGCTGATCCCTAAAAGCATTTTAGCACAAATGGGATTGTCACCTCAACTCATTTGTTAATGGATTTGTGATTTACACTCACAAAGGAAATTAAGATCGCTCCATGGTAAACAGACCAGGGCAGTGAGTGAGAAATATTTGTTAAGGAAAAAAAAAAAATCTCATCCTGGACATCTCCAATCAGGCCAGTAGGAACCTCCTGAGTCTGTCCCCACTGATTTTGCCCAACACACCAAACATCATGAACAGAAAGCAAAATTAAGCCCAGGACAATAAAAAATACATTAAAAAATTGTGCCAATTGAGGCAACTGAGCTACGGGTTTGTGATGCCACCATGTCCCAAGGTGGGTCTCCAGTGACGTTGCAGGAGTCTGGGTAGAGCAGATGGAACCAAACCAGGCTTGGGAAGGAATGAAACTACCAGCAAAGAATAGAGACAGTCACCAATTAGGGAAACATGAAGGAGCAGGTCTGTCTGCAGACTCCCCTCCTGCCCCAGTCATTACATGGGATCATGACGTGGTCATGAACAGTCCACGAAATACAGTCAAGAGCTCTTTTAAGAGCAGGCTCAGCTGGTGGAGATGCTCTGCTGCAAGTACAACAGATGTAAAGCACTGCTTCTAATTAAAAAGGAATGCACGTAATTAGAGACTCCACATTGCCATACCAATGATTTGATCTAGTCCAGCACACTCACTCAGCTGTATTTACCAGGGCTCCCCACACTTGCTTTCTACTTCTGACTACTTGGGTTGTCTTTGCAACTTTGCCCACCTCTTCACACCCCACCAGCTGCAATGGCAGGTCCACTGCTACGGTGGAGACCAGAAAAGACCTTATGGAGGAAAACCACAACTCAAGCTATTCTCATTGAGAGCTGGTTTTCTTCCAGAGCTGGCAAAGGGGCTGAATTATGCCATAGTTCTTCAAGCTATCCTACATAAAGAGCACAGTGGGCCGGTCTGCAAAGGCCTTGGAGCACAACCCAAGTGAAATGACTTTTCCCTGAACACTGAAGACTCTGAAAGAGAGCTATTGTTATTCAGATGAAACCAAGTGTCAGATTAACAAATCAATGGGCATAGGAGATATAAAATGGGTTACCATTGAAGCCTTTCAAATACCCAAACATATGGATGAACCAAATGTGAATTGTAATTGACTCACCCGCACCTTTGATCTCTACACTCTTGGGTTCCCAAAGAGACAGCCCGGCCCCCTCTGACCCGCACTGAACTGATTCAGGACTCCATTGTGAGCCCTCACAAAGTCTTTTCTCTCTGCCTCCATCTCCTGGATGTAGATACACCCTGGCCCTTGGAAACTGAGACCCAGAGAGACAGGGATCTGGGGATGGACAGCCCACATCACCCAAACGCAACCTTGCACATGGAGCCCATCACCCCTGGGCCTCTCTTCCCACCAGCTCCCATGGCCAGTGGTGGCCCTTGGTCAGCTGGACGTGGCCAAGGAGACAGCCCAGGAAGCAGCAGAAGAGGCCCCAGAGGAAGCAAGAGGGGTCAGTGCCAGTACTCACACCCCCACCACTCCCAGAGCCAGCCAAGAGGGTTGTTTGGTTTTCCAAGGATGCCTCTGTGCAAAGTGAAGGATCAGACTTTGCTGATGGGTTTGTTTGCCCCGATGGCAAAACACGGATAGATCTGGAAGTGCTGAAAGCTGTTCTGCTCTTCACCAGCTGCCTCAACAGCACACAGTGCCTACGCTTGGTTAAGAAACTGGATTTTTAATTTTCCTGGGGTGTTTCTGCAGCTACATAAAAAATAAACTGGAGTTTAAACTGTCATCCTTAAATTTTCACTTTTAGGGTTTCAAACAAGTGAGGTTTGATGAGTTTTAAATAAACATGGGGTTTGATACAATACAGATCTCAACTCCTTGTGACTCCTCACAAGGCAAGTGTTTGTTTGGGTTTAGATTGAAGCCTCATTATGAAGTTTACATTGCTGCACCTCTTCCAGGAAACCCAGCCCAGCTTATTCTTCCACCTCCACAGAAAGCACAGTTGTTTCCCCACCACCACAGCAGGGAACAAATAGGCACTTCAGTTCTTGCTGTACTCAACCTCAAAGCAACAGGAGTCTTGAAACACCTCTTGCTGAAGGCAAACCCCAGTAGCAATTCCCAGCATTAGGTTATTCCCAGCAACAGGCACCAGTATAGAACAAAGCAATCCCCACTGGAAGGGCAGAGACTTTGCACACATCCTTTCCTCCAGCAAGAGCAAGAAGAATGGGTTTGATGGGGGAATTGGGCAAGCCAGGGAATCCCTCAGAGCATGCCTTGCTCTGCTGCCATTCTTTTTGGGCTCAGACCCAGTTGTGAAGCTGTTTAACCCAACTGCTGAGCCCTGCTGGGATGGCTAAACCTTTGACAACTTCAGGGCTCACCCACAGAGGAGCTCGGGAAGGAGAAGACCCTGGGGAGGAAGGTGGGAGAGGAAACTCCCAGGCTCTTAATCTACTTTGGGATCACGTGAGCATGCTGTTTTTA
>JANHGL010002275.1:25922-71409 GCA_024611195.1 Ceyx melanurus | reverse complement strand
CTTTGGGGAGGGAGGGGGGTTAAAAGAGAGCGGTCTGTTATCGGTCTGGGGGTTGCCCTGACTCCAAACCGCGACAAGGAGGCATAGAGAGAGCATAACATTTTATGCAGGGGACCAGTCCATGCATCAGTATTAATAATGTACCAAATTAACAGTCTGCTCTGAGAACTGCTCCTTTGTATGATGACAGCCCAGTGTGCCATGTTTCCTACAGAACCATGGTTTATGACTAATATGCTGGTCAGATGTTACATGTAAATTCATATCACAGATTCCAAATGGCAGTAACAATGGAGATATTTTCTAAGCTTTACACAGATTTTTTCTTTTTGCTTTTAAAAAAATACAAACAACAACAACAAAAAAACCCTCAAAACCAACCAACCGAAAAAAAAAACAACACACACACACAAAAAAGTTCATTTTAAGTCCACCTCAAGCACTTCTTTTTTCTCATCTAACCGCTCCTGGCCCCCCTCCTCACCCCACAGGCTGTGTGAAATCTTTCCAGAAAGACCTAAAACCATGTGATATCCTCTTGGATTCATGATTCCTGTGGAATCTCAAGCTGAGAGAGGCCTCAGGATAGAGCAGTAACTGACAGGGGATGGCAAGGCAGTTGGGATTGTGTAGGCGTGCAGAACTGAGGAACCAAGGCTGCTCAATATGTTTTTAATGAAACTAATAAATACAGCCATTGAATGAATAGAGCTGATTGACACGGGGAGTTCCTAGTTCCCCCCTTCCATCTGCAGCCTTTTCAGTAGCAGAACAGAATAAAGAAATTGAAAAGGAAACTGGGACATGTATTTTCAAAGAAATGTTATACAAAATTGGAAGCAAAATGCTAGATGAAAGAAAAATTGTTCTTTTTCTACAAGAAGCCTAACAAGGTTTTCCCATGTTCTGTCCACAGAAAAGAATCAAACCTTCTCTCACAGTTTCCAGTGAACCAATGGAAAGATCAGTAATGGAATAGCTGACAAAAATTCAAAGTAGAACTTGTTTTTCATTGTCATTTTCATGACAAGGAAAAAAATGCTAGGAAAAATCAGCTGTCTCACTGCTTAAAGAAAAAAATAGATGTGAGCCTTGAAATGTCTTTATGATAATGAAGGAGCATTTCCATGGGAAAATGAAGCCCTGGTCTAATTATGGAAAGGAGTTTACAGCCACACAGCTCTGACCTCACCACACTGTGCAGGATCAGGCAGAACATTAGTTGCACTGGGTAGTCAGAATCTCAGGTGTGAGTGCCTACATTTCCACATGGCTTCTTTCTCACCCACCAGCAGGTTGACTGTGAATCCAGTTCTAAAAGGTGGGAAGAGGATTGACCTTGAGGAGAACTAAACTGAAAGCACAGTGGTATATTCTGAAGTGGGGAGCTAGGCAGAGGAGCTGCAAAAACCACTTTAAACACAGGAGCTGTTTAAAAATAGGTAGATGGCCAAAAATAAATATTGACCAAAATAATATGTCTGCATACCACAGGCTTAAAAATAATAACAGGTGAAAGCAGAGTGTATGGCAGTGGAAAGAGAGCTTGATGTAATGTGCATTTCTGAAGAATGAGGGAGTGTCAAAAATCAATGGGATATAGTAATACCCTAATTTCTAGAGCAAGGACAGGTTAGGTCACAGGGGGATGGGAGGGGCCTCTGCAGCTGCAAGACACCATTGGATCTATAGAGAGAAGATTTTAGTAGGTGAAGAAACCCAGATAATCAAATATGCAACTATTAATGGCTGACAAGTAGCAACTATATATTAGTAGTAAATAAAATGGACCACACAATAACTCTGAACAGCCTCCCCTGGGTAAGAAGCATGCCAAAGAGCAGCTTGCCAATGCTAAAATTTGGAATTTTCTTATTAAAAATATTAAACAGAGAAGCTAGTGAACAAGCCATAGAACTAGAGGGAAGGATATTCAGAGCCTTAGGCTGAGCAAGGAGGTTTTTTTTGCTGAGTAACTCACAGTGATCACAAAACACATGCAGTAGATTTTAAAGACTAGATTGTCTCATGCCTGCACTCTCCCTTCCCACCTCACACCCTAACATTACACTGAAATATTTTAGAACATATTCTCCTTTCTGCTGTTCCCCATTATATCCTCCTCCCACAGAAGTGTTATAGCAATAGCCCAGCTGTTTTCTTGTTGCTGTGGATATATGCAGAAGAATCCTACAGCATTGTACAGATGAAAGATCAGAATGCCTCAAAGCATCCCTGAGCTGCTTAACCTTATACACTACACATGCTGAAATCAAGGAATTAAAGAGGAGTGGAGGGGGGTGTGTATGTGTGGAGGAGGGGCAGCCTGCTCCACAGGGGTTTAGGTCATGCACAAGCCTTTGTAGGGACAGAGCCTCCAAATGGCACATAAAAATTTAAAAACCCCCAACCATACAGTCATAGTCACAACAAAGATTATTTGTATAGGAAAAATAATATGGTCAGAGCATGATTTGCAATGTCTGAAGTTCTTGTTCTGTATCTAGGGTGGTGTTGCTAGCTCTCTGCTGAATCCCACAATCAAACTGGATTTTCTGTTACTCTCACTTCTCATTCTGCATCCTCAGTTAATAGGTGCATGGTGTGCACTGTGCCAAGCAGGCAGCATATCTGTGACAACTACAAATGCATATTGCAGGGTCAAACTCGTTGGTGTCAATGCAAGTTTTGTCTTAGCACTGGAAGTGGCTCAGTCTCCTCTGGGCTAATCTGCAGTGAAGGCTTGTGCTATTGATAGAATATTCTAGGAGGATGACTGTTCTTTAGAAGTACAGAAAAAAAGAGTCAGAAAGGAAAGAAACAGTAGTAGCATGAAAAAATATTTAATTAAGTAACCCCCCCCCCTTTGCCAGTTCTTACTTCTTTTCTTTGTTCTGGGAAACCATCTATTTAATCAGGGAGTTTTAATCAGATGAGTGGTTTTTGCAGATGCAGGCAATTAGTACACTGCTTGTCACAAGTTAGGCTATCAAGTAATACTCTTTGGGATTTATGCCTCCTATGGACTATCAAGCTGGAATCCTTGCAATAGAATGAGCCTTCATGAGTAAGCCTCATAAGCACATGAGTTTATCTTTAAGGAAGTGATTAGACTCCAAGTATTTCAAGTGAAGTACACTCAACCTGAGATCCTCCAATTCATGAATCACATTTCTAGAGTTTTATTCCCTGAAGCTCAGATCAAAAATCACAACTTCTGCCAACCCTTGGGCTGGAACAAATTTCTGTGAAAATCAGAATCATTGCATTGGCTTTACAGGCAACATATAGGCTCTAAATGTCTGATCAAAACATAAGACTAATTTATTCAAGTATTTTAAAAATATTGGCAACATTTTTCCATGTTTGCAACATGTGAGAACATTTTTTTGCCATGGTCACAAACAGAATTGGATCAGTATTCAAAAGATGTCCTAGAGACTTAGGAAATACAAAGTTTTACATGGCAGTTTTATTCTTACATTTTATTTTTTTTTTTTGCTTGTTTAATTGCTATTGTGTGGCTCTTTGATGTCAATTTTTAGTACCATGGTGAAGTAGTTCATGTAAACATCAGTAACTCTCCATGTTCAGTCTTACATGTAATTAGTCTTCCTGCTTCCAGAGAAACTGAATTGGTTCAGAAGTGTAAATTCCTGTTAAAGAATGGAGAGTGTGCTGCTATTTTTGTAACTTACTTGCCCACCTTTTAAATTAATATTTTATATTCATATTTTTATAACTTATTTGCCCACCTAATGAATTATTATTTAATTAATTGCCTCATCACCCACCCACCATATTTAGGAAAGATAAGAACTTTGCACAGATACATTATATATGACAAGAAGATGGATGTTAGGAAAAAAAAAAGAATGGATAGAATTTTACTTGTCTTCTGATACCTCTGGATAGCTACCTAGGAGGGCTTCACGTGGAAACCAAGGAAAAAATGGAAGGGAATTAGAAAGTGGTCTAAATAACTTCTCCGTCAATGTGAATCTGACCTTAAGTATAAGGTTCTTCCCCAGAGTGGAAGAAAAGTGCTGTTAAAATATGAAGTAGAGAGGCCTAAGTTCAGGAATGTAATTTCTTTGCAGACGTTCATCATGGAAAAATAGGAGGCAAAAACTCGTTAGGAAAAGACAGTGTGATACATAAAACCATTTACCCCCAGGTGAACGAGGAGTCGTTCTCCTGAAATCAACAGATTGGTGTAAATTGAGCCCAAAGCAAGATAGAGCTCCAAGATAACATTTGATCAAGTTACCTCCCTTATTAGAGGGATTGTCGGCTCCAGCTTGCAGCACACGAGGATAAAGGGAAAATGCTTGAGAGCTAATTAACAAGTTACCAGCTGAGTAGGTCTCATTATTTTGAAATGTAAATACTTTTGTTGATTAAATCTGGACCATTAGCTTTGCTCGGTGATGGAGGAAGTTTCATCAGAAGTGAAAGAAGAGGAAGCAAGCAGTTTTGGGTGATGGCCACTGAAATAGCTTATCCTTTGGGGAATGTCCTGGGAATGTACATTCAGCTGAAAAGTGATCTTTTTTATTCTGATTTATGCTCTGGAACTGGAGCTGTGAAAGGCTCATACTCACTGCAAAGAGTATCAGATACATGGCTTGCACTGACCAGCAGTTACCAAACAGTTCAATGACAAGACAAATTCAACAGGATCTTGGTAATGTTTTGTATAAATATAAGTCCTAGGGCAGAACAGACAAATTTCAGATCCTTACCATAGAGTTTTATCTACTCCAGATGCCTGGAATTCTTATTCATGAAACCAGATTTCTGCACATGTAAAAAGACATGCAGTGGATTTAGACACCTTCCCAACTGACTTGCATCAGACTAATCACCTGATATAAACACCCACTGAAAGGCAGATTTTCTAGTATACCAGGTCATATTCTATCCTGATTATAGAGCAAGAGAAAGGAAAAACACTGAGGTTAGCAAAACAACCATGGGTAACAAAGCTGTCCTTTCAAAACTTCCGGTCCTGTGGTGTGGATTTCTAGATCTGAAATATGCAGTCAGCTTCCAAACACCCTCTTCTTGACCCATGTCAAGGAGCCAAGACCATAGCATTTGGATTTTGCAATCCACTTTTCTTCTGTCTTCCTTCCAAGTGCAGCAGGAGACTTCCCAGGCATTTCATTACCAGAAATCATAGTGATATTCTGTCTACTGTGGGAGAATGTTATATGAAATGCATTTACTGACAAACTGAATGACCAAAAGACCAATAGGATCACCTGAAGTATTACTCAACAGCTATGCATCTCAGTCACCCTGTCAAAAGTACCATAATCTGTGTGCTGGAACTTTCACATAACTAGTGGGCAGGATTTTTCATGAAGTTTGTGGTGGAGGCTTTGGGTAGGCTGCCCAAACTTGCAGTTGTGGGCTTATCTCCAGACCCACTCCACTGATTATTGCTCAAGTTCTTAGACTATGGAGAAAATATATATCTGGTAATTGAAAAGATGAGCCCCAGGAAGAATTGAAAGAATTGATACCAGTAGGATAGTGAAAATCATGTTCCTTTGAAAGTATTTGTCTTGACTTCTGTCTCCATCAACTGACTAACAACTGTTTTCACTGCAAAGTAAAACAGAAATTGAAAAAAAACCCAACAGTGTGCATACCAGATGCTTTTCATGTGTGTTTAATATAGCACTAGTAGAGCATTATCCCAAATGACTTCTACCCTCTCAAACAATGATAGCTCTAGGAAAAAGCAAATATTGACACTCCAATAATGTTTACCCAGCAATCAGTGAGCAGTATACAGCACTCAGGGCACCTTTGTTACAGGAATCAATTAGGGAAATGGAGAACTGAGGTCCCCAATTAGAAGCATATAATAAATGTTGCCATTATTCAGAATGTCCACTCTGCAGATCTTTCTGGAGCTGCTTCTCAGTTGATCACACTTGAAACTCCCACTCCAGCTGATTACCTCCCAGTATCCATACCTTCCATTTTAATGTTATCTCCCACATGTGAAAATGGATGTTTGTCACCCTAGATCCACCCAGCAGCCCTCAGCTATGCTTCCAAAAACTGTATCAGAGAAGAGACTTTTGCAGTAGAGGAATGTTTCCTGCAGTTCCTGTGAACAGCGTGGTATCCTGACATAGACTTCATATGCTCTGATTCTATCACATCTGTCTTTATCCTGCAGACACTTGTTTCCTTCTTGGCTGATGCTCTTAGCCTTCCTGTGTACCAAAGCATTAGGATTTGAGAATAAAGGGCTGGAGTCTTGAGTAAATTCTCCTTCCCCACTTTATACCACCACCAAGGCAAGGGAGTCAGCCTTCACACAGTGAGGGCTGGATTTCCAGCTCTCCTGTGTCCCTGGAGCACTCAAAGCAGTTAGAGGCATTCAGTGAATGAAAGCTGGTTCCAGTTATTCCTGTCTCCAGTGCGTGGGACAGAACTTCTTAGAGGAGAGATTCAGGGACCACTCCAAGCAACTGCATCAGGAACATGCTCCTGTAAGCTATTTTCTGTGTCTGTTAACATTCACAAAGGTCTCAACACCTCACATTGTTCCATTACAGCCTCTATAATTTCTCCCAGGACAGATATTTGCTGTGGAAAGATGAATCTGACTGGCTTGGTTTTAAGACTGGAGCTTTTTCTTTTCCTTCTTTTCCAATAGCTTCATTATTGGTTTTGGCAGCTGAGTCACAAGAAGATGTTACACAAAGGGTGTTTACAGTATAATGAGGTTCAATGGAGTTGAAAGCTAAAGTTCATTAGCCTCACATTTAAGACTATTAGAGCAGAGAGGCTGTGGGGAAGCATTGTGTTTGTCATCTGCACAGTGTTCTGAAAAGCAAACAGCAAAGATTCTCCCGACTGGCTTCCCCTGCAGCCTCCCAGCTGATTTTCATCTGCACCAGAGTCCAGCATTGCACAATGGAGACTGATGGAACCACTCATCACAGTGTCAACAAGTGTAGGTAACCTCTGCTCTGACCACCACCAAAGTTACCAGGAGAATGACTCAGGAAGGATTTGAGCAAAAGATAGGGTTGGTGCCATAGTGACCATGCAGTTGCTAGGGATGTTATTAGCACTCTGGGAGACTTAATTGCTATGTCCTCATTCCAGTTCTCCAGGGAAATACCTGTTTGCCAATTCTGAAAGACAAAAAAAACCCCCACCTCTTGATTTTACATTATCTGAAGTCAGCATGTGTTTGACCCTGGACATCTCCTTTTTGAAACTAGAATACATCACTTTTATTCACTAAGTGCAGCACATGCAATGCTAACTATTGCCCTTTTTCTTCTTTTTTGCCCCCTCCCATGCACACTTGCTCACTTCCCTCTGGAAGTTTGAGAACCTATTCTTTCTTTCTGTAAGTCTGAAATTCAGCTATTAAGCTGAAGAAGGCTCAGGGAAATGAACTGAAATGTCTAGTGAGATGAAAAATAGCACTGTGAGGATGGTATAAAAAAAAAAGCTCAGCGTAATAGAGATTGATCACTCAATCTGTCCATGGCCTCAAATAAAACTGAGTGAATTTAACACGGTAGGTTACAGTTAAGAAGCAAAGTTGTTTCCATGGATATAATATGGTTTCATATTATCACAAGGAGCCATTTATTTATTTTTGCATTTCTGAGTCATTTAGGCAGTCCCTTTATGTGAGTGAAAATATGTTTCTTTTCCCACTCCCTGCTGTTGTGTGTTCTATTAATATCATACTAGTTGAAATAGATGGGCTTACTAGAAACTCTTTGGTTTTGAATTTGTTTTTCAGGTTTCTTTTCCTTTTCTTTTTCTTCTTCAGGCAACTATTTTTATAAACCAGTTCCAGATCCCTCAGGCACTCTTAATACAAGTTTCATCCATTTTAAAAACATGGGGCTTAACCTTGCAATAACAGTCCACAAGGATGCAGGTTCCTATGTAAGGTCTGTGATGTCTTTTATCCCTTTCAGATAAGACGGAGCTAACACTGTATTTCCCTGGCTTTCCAGAACAAAGCATCAGGTACTTGGAAGTGGCCCCAGTTCTGACTGTTTCTGTTGATTAAAATAAAAGGAATAAAGATAGAAGCTGTCAGCAGAGAAGCTAAAGTGAATAGAAGAGGAATGTTGCTGTAAAGTATACTGGTCCCTGAAGTTTACCAGCAACCACAATTACCATCTCCCCTTCCCTCACCAAGGATGTTCCTGGCAGCTGCTGCCACGGGTGCTGTTGCCCATTCTTCATGGCAAAAGCTAATGAAACACTTTTAAATTTGACCCTTTTTATGCTCCCCGTAACCTCTTGGAGTTGTTTCTTTTCACTCTGCCCATTCTAGGGCCCTCTTTGGATTTTAGTAAAGTATGGACACTCTAAGAAGGGATATAGTGCCATGTCATGCTTGGCACTGTACATGCAGACTCTAAAGAGAATACTGAAGAGCTTATTATCTAAAGAGATGAAGCACAACAGGCTTACAAAGGAAATCAGTGGAGAAAATGAATGAGAAGTGTTCCCAGCTGAGGCAAGCAGTTCCCAGATGAGGGAGGTGACAGATGAGAGCTCAGAGTCCAGGGGCTGCAGACAGACTTTCAAATCTAACTCATCTGTTCTTGCTTATGTTGAAACAACATGGAATTAAAGCACCCATACTTGATGGAGGTGTCCTCTCCTTGATGGAGGCAAGGGATTTGTACTGGGGGCTCCAGGCATGTGGGCTTCTGAAGTCACATAAGGTGAATTGTGCTATTGCTGCTGTCTGTGGCAGAAGTAGGATGGCACTGAAAAGACCTGCACGACCCCCTTAGCTGGCAGCAGACATCAGTCAGGATGTTTGCCTCTGTCTGTGACTGAGCAGCAAGTCTGCTCTGGTGCCCTGGCCTGGCCCTTGCACTGACCCCTATTTGTCTCCCCATTATGTGTCACTCTCTCCTCTGCACGTCCTGTCTAGGCAGCAAGGTATGTGCACTGTCTTTGTTTTAAATGTCACTCTCATACCCTGATCCCTTGGCATTGGTCTTAAGAGCTACAGAAATATAAATCCTCCCATCTTAACAATAAAGGAAGGGTGGGGGTGGGCTGGTCATGCCACCATGATGCATATTCCTACCTTCCTTAGGAATCTTCAACCCTAGGTTGTCACTCCATGATGAAACAGGTTACCATCTTTTGAATGTAACCTCACAAGCTTTCTCCTCGTGGGCAAGTGCCTCTGTCTCTTTGTTCTTTCTTGATTATATATTTTGGTTCACATGCAACCCATCCATGTCCTTTTCTCTGCAAGTGGGAGGGCAATAATTTTGAAAGAGCTTTAAGGGTCTGTCATTTCATACGTGCTTCAGACAGATCAAAGAAAGTGCCAGCTCTTCCAAAGGTACCACTGGACAGTAAGTGAATGTTATGTCAAAGTGAAGGGCTACACAGATGCTTCTGCTGGCTCAGGCAAACAAATAAGACATGAACAATCTTCCTGGAGAGGGAATCTGAAAAAAAAGTCAGAGAGCAAGAGCTAGGAACAACAGATTTGAGAATGTCTGTATTGGTGTCAGTCATTCTTTCCTAAAGCCCAAGGGAAATGTGTCAGTGCCTACAAATAACAGCAAGATCAAGACATAAGAAATTATCCACCCATTGCCTACCACTTGCACGGATTATGCTGGCATTATCTACTTCTCAGACACTAGACTGAGCTGAGGAAACAAGCCTGGTAAAACGTGTCATGTGTCCTCCCCAGGAACAAGTCTGCAGCATCTGAGTGTTTCTGATCTAGGACATCATTTTCCTCTGGTGTTACTAGCAAAATCAGTGGTATCACCTTATGAGTCATCTTGTACAGCAGCCGTTTTTGAAGGTGTTCTGCTTTCTAATGCTGCATATCTTTTAATAAGTCTTTTTCCAAAGTCCTCAGGCCCTAGGAAGCCAATTTAAAACACATCTCTTTTTATTTTTATTTTTATTTTCTTAAGTATGTGTGCCAGAAACCCACACAATTCAGCATGTCAAGCACAGGAGCTTGATATTAAATTCTTAAACCTGTGGCTGAGATCCTAAAAATAAACACCAGCATTTTCAAGAGGGATGAAATCTAAAGAGCTTCAACCCCACATCAAAAAATTATGTGTTTGATCCTTTTGAAATTTCAGAAAATAACAGGAGTCGGGGCTTGTAATGCAGGACTCATTTTGAAGCATTTTACTCTGAATTCTCTTTAGAGTGATACCCAGCCTTTAGAGGACCAGATCAGGGTCCAGAAATTTTCAGCACCTCTGATTGTTGACCTGTTCTCCTTGCTGCAGTTTCACCTTCTATAAAATGAAAGATGGGGAGGATAAAAAATGTAAGGGGGAAAACAGAAAATGATGGTGACCAGATTTCTGAAGCAGATTGAAATCTCCTGATGGAAACAGGACAGAAAAGTCTTTCTGTGCAGGCAGATTCCAGGATGCATGGAGCATTCCATAGAATGGGATCACAGTGGTAAGACTGGACCTTGGGTGTTTTGTTTAGTTTGTGTTGTTGTTGTTGGGTTTTTTTGGTTGGTTGCTTGGTTGTTTTTGTGTTGTTTGGTTTTTTTTTTAATTAATAACTGTCAGTCTCCTAAGCAACAAAATGGGTAGGAAGTAAAATAGCAACTAGACTAATAACAAAACTAGGGGAAATCCCAGCCTGAGTCATTGTAGGAAAGGGAATTAACAGTACTCTGGATCCTTGTGACACTAGTTCAACAGAAAAAGTTGTTCAAAATGATAATCTAGTCATTTGATGGAGATGTGGGGCATGTGCTTAATGGGTTTTCCTAACTGTAGAGGAAACCCCCCCTTGTCTTGCCTTCTACTTGCTTTGAACAAAGCAGTATTTTAACAATTGAAGAGTAAGACAGTCCTCTTTCAGCAGGAGCTAAAATCACATAGAAACCATATTTTGTTCCCAATTGGCTTTAAATGGGAAAAAAAGCCTGGCAATTTCTACAGGGTTGCTCTTGCTTTTCAAGTAGCAGAATGTGACTCTGTGGTCACTTCCATAAAGGCAGCTCCTGCATGGCTTATTGCTTTCTCTCTGTGCCACACAGCTCCTGTCTGAGATCTCCTCTATCTGAAGGATGTGTTTTTTTAGGGCAGACATTTGTTTATCTCTAAGTATTTATGCTGATACTCCTAAGCACATTCCTACAAAGCAGAAAGTTGTCCAAGTGTGTTACTAGAGAGTGCAGTGGTCAATTCCAACACTTCCACGGGGAGCTCTAGTGTAACACTAAGGTGTTTTGGTTTGCCCAGCTTCCCAAAGGATCAAAGAACTCTCAGAACAACACAGGTATGTCCAAAACTACACTCCAATTTGTGTAGGTGCCACCCTTGCTTTAAGTGCCCTGCAGGTTCTTTCCTATTTATGAGGGGTTTTAGCATATACATTATTTAATTAACATGCAGTGTAAGTTACATGTTGATACTGGCTCTTACTGTATATGACTACCTATTACATGGTTTCTCAGCATTCAAATTTCTTTTGTCATCATCCTCTTGTGGTTTGGTTCAGGCCTTTTCATGTTGGGAATGCAGTTGAGTCAGCTGTGTTGAATAATCCCCATCATTTTCACAGAAAACAGTAATACAACCAAGCAACAGAATTAACGAAGTCTAGTTGCCTCTGAAATTGTGTCCCTGCCCACACAGAGTCTGTAACCCACTTCTCCTCATAAGTGTGCCAAAAACCACCCTCAGTTTTCTCTGCCCTTTTCTTAGAGAGCAACCCAACCCACCCACCCCCTGACCTGATCTTTCCAAACAAGGCCTGACTCCCGACCTCGTCACAGGCCCCTTGCCCTCTTACAGGCACTGGCGTAGGATCTGTACTCCACACAGCCACCTTTTTTTTACAGATCTTGTAGGAACTTCTTAGTTTTGTGCTCTCTCTCCCATTGCCAGTTTGGCTGAAGGCAGCCAGCTGGTGCAGGAGTTATTCCAGAGGGGCTGAGACATGATGTGATCTCTCGGACCTTCCTCAGGAAAAGAGGATAAAGCCACAAGGTGATTAGAGTCTTAAGTCTTTATGTCTCTGGACCTGGGGTTTTAGAGGTGCCTTTATCCCACAAAGCTGGTGATTTTGTGGAGAGGTTATTGTGTATGCTCCCACATAGTATCTAATCTTTACATTTCACCATCATACACAGGCCAATAGAAATGTTGCAGTATAATGGTTGATTTGTCTAGTTGGCTGTGAGAGACAGGGAACTGCATTTAACCAAGGCAACAATTCCCTTCTTTTTTAAACAGCTTGGAGGTTTCCAGGGACCTTGTCTGACTCCTGATTCCCCTGCCCTACTGTTCTCTGTCTTCTAAATTGGCACACGTTGCCAAAAGTGCCTGCTGCCTGAGGAGTGCATGGCATGGCTTTCTGTCGGGCTGTCAGCATAGTTCTTTTAATCAGTCAGGGGTTTGTTGTTGAATGAAAGAACTCTCCCCCAGACATCTATCAAGTGAATGGTCTCCACAGAATTCCCAACCCAAGTTGCCGTGGGAAACTGGGCAGAAAGGTTGCAGCAATCAAGCTCTGGTCTCAAGCATGTTAGGATTTCCAGGGCCAGATCCAGCTCTGCTAAGTCCAGGAAAAGGTTGACTATGGTCTCAGCAATCTAAGCAGAATGGAGTCCACTGCTGCTTAGCTACCATGGTGACAGAAACGTTAGGAATTCCTGAGACATTGCTGGTGTGGCTGGACTGGATTCAAGCTGAAATTTGGAATACTCCATACTGCAGGTTTAACATTTCCATTTAAATTCTAGTCAACTCTATTTTCTCCTAAATATATTAAATTATATATATATATATATACACACACATCTTGGAAGCACATTGTGGTTTTGAAATTTTCCTCATCTAGAAAAAATGCCTGCTCAACAAAGAGGGTGATTTCCCTTTGAGCAGCTTCTGTTTCCACTCCATTGTTTGGAAAATGCTGCTGTTCTTTAGTGAAGGACCTTCTGAGACTCTCTGGCTTTCTGTGAGGTCAGAACTCCTCACACCCTCGCTGTAGTCTGCTCCTGACACACCATCATATGAATGTTCCTGGTGGGTTTCTGTGTGTTTTGGAGCTGAGGAAGAGGTGAGTTCAGGAATTTCACAGAATACTATAGCACCAAGTCAGCATTTAGGTTTAGTCCTCCAGGTAAAACCTGCTGCATTTCATATTGAAATCTAAGGTCTCTCTCAAAAAAGGGTGGCCTTCAAGCAGTGTATATTTCAGTAGAATACCTGTTAAACATCTGTGTTTTTCATGGCTGTTCTCTAGAAAAGCAATATGAGAAATTTGCACTACATTGCTAAAAATATTGTGTGAGAGAAATGTGATAGGCAAAGAATATTGATTAGCTCTAGGGTGCTACGTGGTTTTAAACTAGACCTGTGCTTAGAAACAATTTCTATTTTGTTCATTTTAAAGCTCTGTGGCTCCACTGGAGTGCTACAGGCTCACGAGTAGATCACTGACTGAGACTCCAAAGATTTGACCCACTCTGTGTTCTTCAGTCCACACTGCAAACTGGTTTTCTTTCCCCTGAGTTCACATGTGCTTTGTCGAGTAGTTTCTGTTGATACTAAGAGCAAGACTTTCAATTAGCCACGTGGACCTCAATGTGTTGGTCTCACTGGAGGTGCTATAGTCACATAAAGTGAATATTTTTGTTGTTTAAAAGCAGAACTGTAATATAATTCTGCAGTAGGCGTCATTGATTATACAGGGAGGTGAACTAAATTGTATCTACCCTTGAAAATTTACAAAGGAAAGTGCCATTTTAGCCTATTCAGAAATAAATAAATTATTTCCTGGTCACTTTTGCATCAACATAAACCCTTTGAGAGGACCTTCATTTGGCAGATGACTGAACAATAAAATAGCTAGATCAGTGGGACTGACCAGACTCCCTAATTTAAGTGATCCTGATTATGGAATAGGTGTAGGGTTAGAACAAGCTTTGTCTCAACAGCTGTCTTAGGCTAGAGAACTGAGCTGGAGATCCTGTTTCTCTTTGAAAGATGGTGAAAAAGCATAGACTATGGAGAAAAGCATGCAATAAACATCACATTCTTGGTAACCTGGACAAAACCCACATTACAGCTGAAAAAAAGCCTTGTGACCATCTTATCCAGTCAAACAGAAGTGACAACTTCTGGAGCTTACTCTTTTTCAGCTTCTGGAACACTGTGGGTCACAAGATAGATAATGAATGGCTGAAGGCAGTGGCTGTCTCTGAATCTTCAAGAGTCCATGGGATCCACAGAAATGACTAAGACAAGTTAGACTTGCTGAGCAAAACAGGTATATTTATTAAAGCATATGTATTTAAAATATGTATTTCCTGTGCTCAACGAAGTCATACGTACTGGAAGGGGTTTAAACTGAAGGTGAAAGTGCAACTCCACAGTTGTGGAAGAGGAGAACTTGAGATTTTAATGACTCAACTAGACAACCACCCCTAGAAATGTACCCTAGAGAGCAATCCTAGGAGACAGATAATCTTTCATGGGCCTTTTTTGTCATGTCTAACTTTTTTGATTCCTCACATTTCCATGTCCTTTAAATAGAACAGGGCTCCTATCACTCTCTTGATCTGTTCTCCTGGCACACACAGTGACAGTCCTATGTGCAGATGGAACCAGGGGAGTTTTACTATTTTCTTTTTTATTAAAAAACATGCAGAAACTGCTTTTGGATTCACTGCTTCTCCACTCCCATCATTCTGCTCCTCTTTCCATTTCCTTGCTGCTTATATTGCATGACTTTCATTCCACTTGTAAGATATATACCTTATTTTATAACATTTCTCAAGCACTAAAAAAAAAAGTGCTAAGTCAAGCAGTTACCAGAGCTGGAAGATCTACCCTTCCTCCAATTGGCACAGCTGCCATGTAATAGCCATCATGTTGAATTTAAGGATAGATTATTATTATTGAGCTGGTATTACCTTGGCTGCTTGCCCAGCATGTCCTTGGTAACTCAGGGTCACAACAAAAGGACTAATACTCTGGTCCTACTCAATAAGACACAGGATCAGCATGATGAAAATGGCCTCAGCCTTCAAGAATCATTGAAATTTGGCTCTCCAAATTAAATTAAAAAATTCAGATTGTTTTCCATGAATGATTACTATTAACCCTTATTTCCCTTCTTGCCATTTCCCAAGACTGTTATTGATTTCCAGTTTCTCACATGCTAAGAACATCCGTGGATAATGTTTTGTGGATTTAACCAACAAGTTTATGAGATTAATGGGATTCTATAGGTAGCAAACAAAAGGCAGATGGATAGATTTCTCCCTGCTCAAGTAGCTTGATACCTGCCTCTGAGGTGGGAGCAATGCCAAGTAATGCATTTGGGCTGTGCACTCTTGTGCAGTCATTTCCCCAACAGAATTACATTCTTCTGCTGTGGGATGATTTGTTTGTCCCTCCTGAGCATGACCCCTTTTCTAATATTTCCTAGTGAACTGTTTGACACAGGGCTGGCTTTCCCAGATTTCTACCTCTAGGTAATGATCCCTTTAAGTCTTTTCAAAATCACACCATAATTGGTTCATGTCAATGTCACAGGTAACTGGTGAAGCAAGCAACAGCAAATTCTGAGACAGTTCCAGCATCATAGGTGTTCAAGGGGCATTATTTATCCTGAGAAAGATTAATTTTTCAATTAGTAGCTAAAGCAGGAGCCACCCTAAACCAAATATAAATAACCCTTCATTTGTTTCTAACTAAAAAAACCTCTTGAGAAACAAAAAGTCATAATAAGCAAATCTAAAGGATATGCAGAGACAGTGACTGAAGTGAGAAGAGATAATTTGGAGTAAAGTGACCTTTCTCAGATTCTTGTGTTTATCTTTTAGAAACTAGAAAGACAGGCATTAAATACAAACTTTTTGTGTGGTAGGTGATGGCAGCAGATGATCTTTGCTGCAATCAGTTGATTGGCCTGCCTTTGTCCCACCAGTAAATGACATAAAAGCCTGTACTGCAATCTCAGGGTGGAAATTTCTGTTATTTGACTGGCAAATAGACTTTTACACATAATTATCACAGCATGAGCTGCCTACTCTTGTGTTCCTTGCTGCCTGGTTATGCTTGTGCTCAGTACCTTCCTCCTTAGCTTTAGTCCTTCCATCCAGTGTCTCACTCATCAGAGCTAAGTAACATACCTTGGTAATCCTTTTCCTCTTCACCCCTCTCCCAGGATGTTTGAGAATAGGAAGGGTTTGTATTTTCAAAGCAAGGTCTGTCTCTTTTAGACACTGTGACAAAAAGTGGCTGGGTTGTGAGGTTTAAACAAATGATTTATTGAACTCCCAGGTTTAGCTGTGAAGCTAAAAAAAAAAAGCAAGAATACACTATAACATTTGAAAGCGTGCTAAATATTCTTCTACATGTGTTAGTTCATCACCTGTGCTTGCAAACATACAGCAGCTAAATACTCACCACTCCAGGGAAGGGTTCTCTGTCTTAGAAAAATCACCTTGGCCAAGGGAGAAGGGTCTCCATTCAAGTGAGCATTGGAGAGGCAACTCCCAAAATCTCAATCTTAGCACTTTTATCCCCTGTTTTAGTGACTGATTACACAGTTTGAACACACAAGGCTGTGGCTGAAACCCTCCAGGTGGTTCTGGCAAAACTAGACCCAATTGGATCATGCCTCTGGATGCACAAAAGCTGCCTGCTGAACCCACCACTGAAGCCATTCAGTCTCTCCTTAGCTTACTTTCTCAGGAGGCTGAATAGTGGTTTGAATTGACACTCAGGACACATAATTTGTTGAGGAATTTCAAGGCTCAGCTCATGCTTCAGTTCTTTGTGTGGTGCAGTGGGGCCCTGTTTGGCCTGAGGCTTATGGACAACTTAAGGCTGAGCCATCTCTACAGCTCCCCATGTGTCATCCCTGGATGTAGCAGATGATACTGAAACCTGCTTATGAACCGTGAGCCAGAAAACCCCCACAGACACTCATGCAAAGAAGCTCAGTCTAGGAAAAATGGTATTATTAGTCCATCTGTGACCTGTCCATTTCCCCTTTCCCACAGATAAAGTGTGTTATTTACACCTTCCTCAATACAACATGGAATAAATTCCATCATTTTCACAAATGCTCTCCCTCCTCCAGGGATTTTCCACTGCAATTGGTACTTTGCAATCCCAGCCTCCTCTCCCTAAATTACATTACCTTTATTTGAGGCATTGCCTCACAACAGACAGCATCTGTGAAGGGATGCACCTTAGGTCAGTATTCCAAGGTGAATGAAAAGGTGTGAGCACAACACTGCACTTGCTCTGTCTGCATCCCACTGGCTGCCTTGGGAATAGCACACTCGCGTTGTTTACCAACGTGCAGAAGAGAAGCTGGTTTTATGAATACCTCCTGTGCACAGAAACAGACACCATGAGATTTGGCAGACAGGAGCAAGTGATGACAGGCTGTCATCAAATTATTCCTTTATATTTTATACCAACAAGGATAATCCAGATTCATTTGAAGGAGGATGCAGGAAATAGAAAATGTGGTTTAGACACAGTTCTGATTAAGAGTACCCAAGTTTGCTAATTCCAATAGCCACTCATAATTTCTGTTTGCTTTTCCTTACTATTGTTCCCCTCTCAGTTTACCAGTAATGAAAACAAAGCAGCCTTGGCCAGTCATTTATGTGGAAGGAAACTGTGAGCACAGCACATCTCATCAAAACAAGGGGTGCTGCTGAGGCTTTTGCATATGCTGGAACATCTAGTCAAGAAAAGCCAGCTCTGGATGAAGCCAGGAGAAGACAGAGGGAATGAGACAAATCTTATCAGGACCCTGAATACCTTCAGGTTGTAGGCTGAGGGAACCCAACATCACCTTGGGATACTTTGATTTCCATTCAGAGACTGACATTTCTGTCTAAAGTACATCCCAGGCTACTTCAGAAAAGGGGGAGTTTTGGCTAGAGGGATTTGGGACACAAATGGCTGGGTCTTCAGCTGTCATAAATCAATACACTTCCATCTAGGATAATATCTGGAAGACACTGAGAACATCTTTCTGTGTTTCTGAGCAGGTTTGTCCCAGTTAAGACTGTTTCCAGTTTTCCTACACAATCTAAGATGTTCAGGTCTGAGAGTTTTTTGCTTAGAATATAATCTGAACAAAAGAATAATATTTGAGTGGATTTCTGAAGCATAATCAGTTTATTAGGAAGTAACAACTTGCATCCCAAGTGTTTCCCCAGGAAGGTTAAAAGACAGAGGTGTTTTCCACACTCCCATTGGAACTGTAGGTTTTTGTGCTTCCATCATGTGATGCCCTAAGAAATGAGGCTACACACGTTGGTTTAATATTATAGTTCCCTTGTGATATCTCTACTTCCCTTAATGAGGGCAGTGTTGCTAACTTGTTAGGAGCCTGAGGACTATATCAAATTAACATAGCATGGAAGAGAAATTAGCAGAGAGAAGAGCTCTTTGCATGAAATGGAATGAAATCACTGATGGCCCTTTCTTCAGTCTTTTTTTGTTGTTGTATTGCAGAAAGAATGTTACCAGGGATAATATAGAACACTGTTACTCAGAACTGGGATGCCCTTATTTTTATTCAGTAACCTGAATGACCAAAAGTAATTAATCTTTCTCAATACTAGTTACATAATATAGCAAACATGATATGGGTGTTTAACTGTGAGAATGAAAGGGAAGGGACATGGCTCTTGGTAAAATGACTGGGGAGAAATAACAATGGATGAAAGAATCCTTAGTTTTGCATGATAAGTTTTGGTTTTACATATGTTTGCATGTGAGTAAATCGAAAATCAAACTGTTATTTCAGTAGGATAATGCTGTGCTTTCTGCTGACATGCAAGAAATCAGCATGCAGCTCTTTCCATACATCATAAAGCACAACCTGGCAAGGGTCAGAGAAAGCACCAAAGGAGTGTGGGAGAAAGAAAGACAGGTGATTAATTAATGAAAACAATGGGAGTTTCATTAGAGACATCCGTACTATGATTTTCTTTAAAGTTTTCCTTTGCAAAACAGAACTGATATAATCTTCTCCGTGGTGATTTTTGCCAGGCAGACATATCACTCTTCTAGAAACACCAAAGGTGCACAGAGAAGTCAGCAAACTGAGAGGGTGTGTGAAATATAGACACCATGTAATGTTTCAAAGATCAATTTGCTGCAGCCTTGGCCTTTTAGTGATTGTGGCCTGCTTGTGCAATGGTAGCTCCTAAAACGGGCTGTAAGTACTCATTGCAGGGAGCTGTTCTGAGTGACAGTGGGGCCAAGGAGATATTTCCACACAACCTTCATTTGTGGTTTCACTTTGCAAAGTGAGTAATTGCTGGCAGATCCAAGGAGCTGTAAGTTCAGGCATGATCAGTGTGCTGACAGCAACAGACATTCTTCTAGATAACAATTATTGCAAAATATGTCATCTTTTTATTTATTTTTTTTTTCTGGCAAAGTTTTCCTCTCTGTTTCCATTATTCTTGGATGCTGAAAGCAAGATCTCCCCTCATCCCCCTGCCTAAGTGCCTTGTGCAGGGTCATCTTTCCCTGCCTGATGGTGGTTATTACAAGAAGAGCTAATGAGGGACTAATCCACAGAAACCTGCTCATTAACTTTGGGACACACCTGGTTGTATCTGGCAGTGGTAAACAATTTTATCAGAAGATACCCCAAATCAGCAAACCCATCTCCCTTCCTCTCTGCCTCCAGGCTCTGCAATGCAGAGCTCTGAATCCAGTAAAGAAGCCATGGCTGGCAGCAGTTTTGTACCCCTATAGTCATTGTGGGTGAGCTTTGGAAAGTGCTTGGTGGCAGCCCAAGCTTGGGTTGGCTTTGGCAAGGTGAGCATGTGGGCACTGGTCCCCAGAGAGCACTGCCATCTGCTCTTGGTGGCACTGGGGAGCTTTGCTGCTGTTTGCTATGAAACACTCTGTGTCAAAACCCACTTGCTTAAAGATCATGGCCCAGACAGACTTGTCTTGGTTGTTACACTTCCAAAGACACAATATACAAACGTAAATATAAAAACTTACGAGTCACTTTCTAAATGAAACATAAGTTTGGGGAGTGATGCTCCTGTGGGGAGAAGTGCTAATTAGTGACACCTTCTGCTACAGAGCCCAGCAACAGACGGGTCTCACTGTGAATGAGTGGTTGTGCTGGAAGGACTATGCTCTGGGGAACCTGCAGGAGTTGACAGATTTAGCTACAGCAATTGGAAATAATCTGTGGACAACGAACACAGGAGAATTTGTGCAGAGGAAATGACAATAAGTTGTGCTTTGGAAAAGTGACTGCAAGAGTTTACTTTTTTCCTTTCTTTCTGTAACAGTCACAGGTCAATTGTTATGCATCCTCCTCTTGGCAGCACTGGAAGAGAATTGAACAAAAGGGTTTTCCCCTTTCTGCCACAGACCCTCTATGGCATCTTAGTCACATCACTGACCCTTGCTGTACTTTAGAACCATGTCCTTTATGTGAAAGTTTTCTGTCAGAAACTCTTGATCTGCATTTGACATCACTAGCCTTAAAGCAGTCAGGGGGAAAAAACATACCCTTCCCAAACTTAGTATATTTTGTTGAAAATGTCCAGTTAGAACACTCAGTTTTCAAGCAGAATCTTCACATTTTCTAAGAAAGTAATAATTTTTTTTCTTTTTTTTTTTCTTTTTTTTTTTTTTCCCTGGACTCTTCATTTTCTATCAGGAAAAAAAAATAATTAAATCTGGCCTATTATCTGTAATAGCCAAGCCTGATGGAAATATTTCTGGGATGAATTCAAAAGCAGACAGAGTACAGGTTAAAATAGGTCTCTGTTTCAGTGAATACTCTGCACCTTCTGATGTTGGCTTTAACAACACAGAAGCTCTTTCCTTGGCATTTCCTTTCAAGTGGCTCAGATGATGGTCGCTGCTCACTGGGCTGAAATGTTTCCTTTCCTCTGACACTCCACTGAGCTTCCAGCTTTGCCTGAGGATCCCATGCAGATCCCTGCAGGCTGCAGGTTCTTCCAAGAGATGGAGAGCCACAAAAACAGGCTCCAGTCCTTCTGCAGAGTCAACCCCAAAGGATTAAGGTGTTTTTTAAGAAAGGCATCCCTCTATTTATAGACTTTCTTTATGTGCCACCTGTAATCAAATCCCTGAGGAGTCTGACTTGAGAATATTTGCTGTTCCCAACAGTCACATAGGCTTGGAAGCTGAAGATGCAAAGAAACCACTCTCTGGTCTGCTCTGTAGGAACAGCAACCCACCCTCATCTTCCTTTTTCCTTTCCCTTTTGTATTTTTGATGAATTTGGGCAGTTTCTGTCTTCACCAATCTGACTGCACCCAAGTGACAGGGCCACACCTCTTGTCTGTCCCCACACACTTGCACCAGCTCAGCTCTTCAGCTCTTGAGGCTGCTGTTGGTGTTTGCCTGATTGTGACCTTTCACCAGTTTTTGAGGCCCTCTATTTTCTGGTAACTCCCAGTCTGTCAGTTTAAGGAAAGAAGGTAGATGTCAAAGAAACTGTTCAGTTTTATATAGTGGGAACTGGGGATGTTTAAGTCTCACAGGTGTCTTAATGTCAGCAAGACACAGGAGTCAGTGGGGAGAATCGTGACAGAGCAGGACTGTGGCTGACAGGAGGGCTGTGTTGGCTTACATGAGCCCCTGAGAACATGGTGAAGAACCAGGGAGCAATAGTGTTCTTTCCACCTTTTCCACTTTCCTGAGGAAACACAGGCTGGCTTCTTGAAAAAACAGCAAATGGAGCTTGGGAAATTGCCCCCCCTCTCATCAGTTCCTGCTCCCCAAAAACACAGCTATTAAAACCACAGGTGGATGGTTGTCTTTTGTGGGATGAGCCTTTATTGAAATATCTGACATTTAGTTCCTCTGTTTATGTCATTTTGTCTTTTCAAAGGGACACGATACTTTGCATGGGAGTCTCTTGCTGTATTTAAGAGACAGTCCATGTAAGCACAACACTCAGGCAAAGGCTCAGGCCCATGCTGATGCCAGAGGTCAGCATCACAGCCCCGTTTGGGAAGTACTTCTGATTGACACAGTCTATGATAGTTGTGACAGCCAGCATAGTCTCCTCACATGTGGGTTGGATCTGCTCAGAGGGAAGAACAAACCCGTGAACACCCTTGTCTCTCAGTTCAAATGTATAGGAGAAAGGAATGCCAATCATGTGAGCCCAGTCCCGTGAGGATCCCGAGTTATTGTCTGTGAATTGAAAAACAGAAGGGAAGTACATGTATTAATAGATGTCTGTTCTTTGAAAAGACTTCTTGCTATAGTTAATGCAAGATTATGCCAGAATCCCTAAGCTAAACAGAAATGGTTTATTACTGTGACATGGAGAGCACAGCTCCTAGGTGCTGTAATTCTTAATTTTACTAAAAGGCTTCCATCTAAGTCTAACAATCCTCCATGAGATTGTACTGTACAGTAAAAGGAGATGAGTTCCAGGGCTTCTGTGTTTTTAGCATTTTACTGTGATTAGTTTGGGGTACAAGATGGATTGGCCGTTTGTCTGTTCTGGAACTTAATCTCCTACATTGCCACTGCCTGGAATTTCTTTGTGTATTCACTATTAAGAATAATTTTGGTCAGGTCTGAAAATTTTTGGCTACTCACTGTATCATTGCTCACCTGCCTCAAGGGTCTTTTTTTCTTACCTATTCAGTATAAGTACAAACCCTGGCAAAACACAACCCTGGGCAGGGACAAGTTACCTTGTACTTGAGTAACATGCAGTAGATGACTTGTGTGACTCAGGGACTGGCACGGAGATGCTGTGAACATGCAAACAAACCAGCATGGCTACTGAAACCAGCTGCTTACTGTTCTGAGTGACTAGTATGACACTGCTTACTGGGAAAGATCTGGTTTGCCAGGCAGTCTCTAGGGCCCTCTAGTCCTTTCCATAAAGGCTGTCAACTAGTATCAGCCATGAAGGTGTGTTCATGATGGGGAGTCTTAGGAATGAGGCTGAACACGATGTTATTTCACCCAGCACTGCAAGCAGCTGCCATATAATAGTGTCTGATGGAGTAACTATGGACCTGATTGGGATTTTAATTCTTGCTTGACTGCAGTGAAGACGAATAGGAGTTTTGCTGCTGACTTCAGCAGGGTCAGGATGATCTATCACCAATCTCCTTCTGTCCCCTGTGATGTATCTGTGAGGAAATCACGTAGGAACTAGCTTCTGATCAATGCTGCCTTCCTTCCTGCAGTCAGCTTTATAATGTAGAGTCTTATCTTGTATTCAAACGACTGCTGCTTAGATGTTCCAATCAACCAGCCCATTAAATATTACTCAAAGAGAAAACTCAGCAAACACTACTTACTGATGCCTGTGACACAAGAATGACTCTTTGAAAAACAGAGCAATCAAAGGGATACGTAAAGATACTTACATAAAACTAGAGAGGTCGGTCCTACTTCATATTTGGTCCCATGCTTTGACATCAGGGCAACAGCTGCTTTCTCTGCAACCTGCATCTTTAAGTTCAAAACAAGAACAGCATTGTCATCAGTGCCAGTAGAGAAGGAATTTGCTTTGTTGTAAAGCTAAAGGGCTATGCTTTGGAGAATCAGAGGTTGTGCTGTAGCATCCTGGTACTGGCTGCAGCAGTGACTGAACCCTTACACTCGGTACATGGCCACGTGTCCCACCTCCTTTAGAAACTGAACCATAGGCAGACTAAATTACTTCTCCAGTGACTTCTGTGAAGTCAGAACCCAAGTCTCTCGTGCTCTTGACTATTGCTCCAGCCACTGGAATGCTCATTAATACACATGTGTGAGCAAACTTAGAATGCTCAGAATCTGAGGGGAGCAATAGGCAGGATGTAGGAACCTACATTGCTCCCATTCTCCTAATGAGCACGTGACATACCCTTTCTGGACACAATTGTGACAACTATGATGTGTTGGCATCCTGAATTGCCAACACTTGCTTGTATGTGACAACAACTTGGTGCTCTTTTCCACTTACTTTGCATCACAGTAATCCTATCTGTAATAGTTCCATTTTTTTTCTGATTTAAGATGAAGGATAAGGATTAATTCTGAAGCAAATAAACCCTGATGATGCTGCAAAGAGTGTCTGGGAGATGAGTCCCTGAATAAGCCCAGCTCTTCCAAAGGGAAGAGGACAATTAGAGTGGTGCCACATGCTGCTGCCTGTACTTGTTCTCTACAAGTGTAGGAGATGAATGTTTGCCCTACCAGTTCTTCACTGTTACTTGGAGGTTCAGTTGTGGAACCATATGGAGTGAGGATCAACTGTCCATAGGAGTGAATTGTTAAATAGCACAAAATGTCACTCTTCTTCCTCTTGATAAACTGAGCAACAGCTCTTGTCTCAGGCTCTGATTCTGGTCCAGATCCACAAAAGATTTCACTGCTGCAGTTATAAGAAACACCAACACCTAGAGAGGAATCCAAAAAGTGAATCAAAGGAGGAAGGTATAAACACCTCTTCAGAGGGAACAGGGGAATTTGCCTCAGTGTTAAGTTGTGTGTTTATGTGGGCAGGGAGTCTAGACAGCTCTGTGGGACTTTAACATTTTACTCTGTTGGTAGCAACTCACATTTGCTACAAGACTGAAATATTTAACACACATTTACAGGTTGGTTGCAATGGAAACACTTGATACTACCTCAGGGTACCACCTGCCAGGGAAGCTTTGGTGTCTCCTTGAAATTTATGGCAAACACAAATACTGGCTGTTAAGTGACTAACTCCTAGCCTTGCTGCTTAGAGCTGATGCTTGCTTCTGCAGTGAATTACAGGTATAACTGTACAATAGTTATACAAGCAGCATTTTCTGCTCACAAAAGTAAATGCCAGTTGAAAGACAATGACTTAATATTTTTACAAAGCAGGTTTTTATTTTTACATGTGTCTTGGTGACAACAAGGTGAGTATTCCTTTCTTATGGGACCTCATCTTATTTCAGAGACTAGTTATTACTCTTGCTTTACGTTCATATTGCTGATCTGCAATACTGTGAACTCACTGCCCCAGGAGGAGTTGAAGTTTCTGTTCAGATCTGTCCCATAGCAGGTGCCATTCACATGTGGAGAACGATTTTTCCTCCAGAAACGATCCTAAACAAAAGGAACTTCAGTTACAGAATAATAATTCAACATTCCACAGGGCCTAGTGATAACATGTTACTCTGCATTCTGGGCAACCCTTTGTACTGTAAGATTGCACCTCTGTGCTCAGGGGTGATAGATCTCAGTGAAGAACGTGGGGCATTATTGTCTGTATCAGGAAAAGAAGAGGATTTGGGAGGGCACACCTCTTTCAAAACCAAATAGACCAGTAATTCTCCTTCTGACCCATTCTGCAAAGGTGCTTTGACCCATCTGCTAATTGAGTTCTCTTGTGAAGAATGACTCCTCCAGACATGCTGAACTCCACCAAACAAGCCTTGAGCTGTTAGCAGGGAAGTTCAGTCCATCCCCAGAAACCCCAAAGGAACTGAGCCTGAGGTTTTGTCCTCTATTCCCAAGTCTCATGACGTATTCTAGGACTTTTTAGCCCTGTGATCCCAAGTGACTGCTGATTTACCAGAGGAAACAAAACCTTTCTGCCATGAAAGGATTTGTGTGAGTAATGGTTCTGTCACAGTTCTTTATTTAAATATCATTGTGATGATTGTACCTAAAATCAACAAAATGTGCTGTGCACCACTAACTTTCTATCTAGTTCCTGCATTTTTGCTACTTACTTTTTCCCAGGAATAGATGTAGCCATCAATATTGAGAACTGGCAAGACATAGAGGTCCAGATTCTGCAGAAATCTGCTTATCTGTGGGTCAGTTTTGTAATTCTGAAGAATCTGAAAAGAAAAAATACAGAAAACTGAACAGAGAATCTAGTGGTAAACACTAGAAAGTGCCAGTTAGGAACTATCATCAGGGAATCACTCACTCCAGGATATCACCATGGAAATGGCCTCAAATTACGTCAGGGGAGGTTTAGATTGGATATGAGGAAGAAATGTGATAGAGACTGTGGCTTTGTGATACAGAGAAGCTTGATACAGAAGCCACTGTGGGAAATTGACAGATTGCTGCCATTTTTGGTGGCTTTGGAATCAGTTTCATTGGAGGAAACAATGTGCTAAGGAATATTGTTCCAGAACTCATCTCAGCTGTGATTTGAACTTAGGTCTCCTCAGGTATCTGCACTATGCATTATTTTGAAAATTATATTTTAATGGGAAAACATAATTCTTGGTAACATGATAGAGGAGAAGTATCCAAACTGATTTTTTTTATTATTATCTATGTGGAAAAGTGAGGACTCACTTCTTTCACAAACCACTGGCAGAAGGCTGGAGAGATCCATTCTCTGGCATGAATCCCACAGTCCATCCAAATGAGCTTTTTGGGTTTATCTGATGGTTGACTGATCTGAGAGGGGGTAAAAATGATCATTTGCAAAGCTGTTACACTCCAGTAAAATAGCCTAGAGTAATACAGAAAGAAAAGGATGTGTCTTGATATGCCATTGACCCATCTGAGGTTATTATTACAGGCATCAGTATGACAAGCTCTCCTTCCTAATAACCCCATCTTTGGAGTATTGCAGGGTGAGAGTTTTAAAGTGCCTGTTGAGAAGGAGTGTCAATAAAGCACTTTTTCATTTCTATTAGTCATCCATAGGACTGGTTGCTCGTTACTTTGGGATTGTTTATTTTTTTTTAGAAGGGAAAGCACAAAAAGGCAGAGAACCTAATTTTACTCAGTGTTAGGAGCAGATTAGACAGTAACAACTGAAATTATTAAGTCTATTGCTTTTACTAGATGATCTGAAAAAAAAATGTCATGGAATATTCCTAGCAGAAAGACTGTAGATATAAGAAGTAATAAAACCAACAAAACAAAAGCAAGGAAACACACACAGCTGTTGACAAGCCAGTTTCAGCTTGTTTTGTAATTCCATCAAGACTTCAGTTAAATCTGTTGTTTTCACTGCATAATAGCAATAGTAACATGATGGTGACAGTGTATAAGAAAGTTGGAAAATCTTACTGCACTGTAGAGGAGTAAAATGATCTTTTGTTATTTCAGTGAACTGAGAGGAGCATTGTCCTAGTAAACATCTGAATCCTGAGTAGGTTTTTTTTTTTGGTGAAGATACTTTTAATTAATTTTAAGCAGCTTCTTCCATACCTGCAGGTAATACATGGGTCGGTTCTCGACTGTCCTCCCCAGGTAGTGCTGAGTTACCAGCTCACTGTTGCTCTTCTGGATCTCACTCATCCATTCATAAATCTGAAATAGTCACAGAGAATTCATGGTCCTAAGTGGGAGTTTCCTTCTTTTTGCCACCTCCATTTCTGGATTGAAGTATCTCTTTTGCTTAGACAAACAACCTTTTCCTCAGAGGTTATTTCAACCTGTGCTGTCATGAAATGATGGAAGATGATGTCAAGAATCATGGAAGATGATGTCAAGAATCATGGAAGGCCTTTCACTTGCCTCTGAGCAAAGTCAGTCATAGCTCTTGGGGTGTTAAAAGGTAACATCACGGCAATACAACACAGATACTCTGTTCTGGTTCTCATGCAACATGCCCATACTATTGGGCATATTTCTGCTGACTCCACCACCCATGTAGCCATAGCATCAAATCTTCAGAACATATTAGAGTCTCTTCCCTGTCAGTACTGATTTTCCACTTCAGAGTTCAGTAGCAGTCATCCTCAATGGGCTGCTCAAGCAAAATGTGCATGAGGATTGATTCTGCTCTGTAGAAGGAAGAATATTGGTCTGTGAAACATAGTACCTAGATGTCTTCACTACTCTCATGACATTGGTTTCACCCGAAGTGCCAAAAACCTGTCTTTATTTCTTTCTTTAGGTCTCCCACTGTTCACCTCTTCTTTCTTACTGGGACTCCAGGGACCACAATAGTCATTGCACTTCACATCTGGCTCAGCATCAAACATACTGGGGATTAAATGAATAAATACTAGAGATAATGAAAAAGAGTGATAGGGTAGAAAGGTAGAAAACCAATCAACTGAACCCCAGAATATTATCTTCAAAACAATATGACTGCTTCACATGGAACATTTAGGTTTTGCTCAGGGAGGAATTGAGGATTTAAACAGAACCAATGGCAAGTTCATGTTCAATTCAGCCAAGCCAAGATCCTACTCAAAGAGTAAGGACTGACGTTGCAAAGCAAAAAGTCAGAAAGAGCTCCACTGAGTTCAGCTGAGCCTTCTGTACAGTTATTTTCTGTGGCATTTACAGAATGGCAGCAAGCAGACTTGGGTTCCTCTTTACCTCTTCCATTGAATGATATTCCGTGTAGACATATCCTTCTGGGACCTGCCTGTGGCTGTTTCTCTCCCTTGGCATGCTCTGGTCCACAAGTTCCTGCACATCAAGTATTAGGACTCTGAGGGGAGGAGAAAGAGGACATAGAAAATAAATCATTCCCTAACAACTACTGCAGAATTATCATGGTGTGTACATAGCTCACACCAACAAATAACAGGACTTAGCCTCTTTTTCTTGTGGATTGCCTGGCAAATTCATCACCATCAGCATAATGGCTACTTTCATATAAGAGATACTTCAAAATACTGAGATTTTCACTGAGTTTTAAAAGTAAAGTAACAATTCTACCAGAATCTTTTTTTTTTTTTTTTTTAAGAGATTGACAATTTTCTTCAAAATAATGTTCAATATATTTCTGTTCTTCACCACTTCTACTTCTGGGCAAAACTAAAATACCTTGGGGGAAGGGGAGGGAAAGGTGAAAAATTTGAGTGTTTCATTGTCTTTTATGGAGTTATTTTAAACTTGCAGAGAGTTCACAGAGTATTTATTGCAATTTGCAAAAATCAGAACCCCCTCTTTCCTTCAAAAAGCCATCTACAGATTAGTTCAGAAATGTATACAGCACAGACATATGATCAATGGATTCAATAAATCCTTTTCCTTGTGTTCAGAGGACTTTGGATCACACACTGTGCTTTCTTACTGCAGTCAGCCCCTGGCAAACACTGGTATAAATCTGTGCTCCTTGTAAACACACATGGTAAGACAATTGCACAGGTAACTTCAACAGTGTTGGTTTCAAACACTGTAAGTGCTAAGAGGCTTTCATCTGACAATAGCACTGACCAGCATTTCTGAAAACTGCACATAAGAACCTTTTAAGAGTAGTTACAGATGAATTTCACTCTGAGCTTTGATGTTTATTCACATCTGAACTTCAAACTAAAATTCAGGCAGTGCAAATTCTCATGAACTGAAACCACACAGACAAAATGCTTGGTCAGAACTCTGAAGGATTGAAATCCCAGAGTTGGGCTCAGTCTGAATATTGATATCCTGATTATAATTTGTCATTTATGTCTCTATCATCATATACCTGACTGTCATGTTACCTTCCTTGCATCTCAACTGCCTTCTAAATGTGGTTCCTGCTTTGAATCTGTTACAGGAACTTCAATATTGCCATACTTACCACAATCTCTTTGCAATACAAAACCAGAATTTCAATTACCCACCTCTTTCATTAGGACCCTACACAAGGTTGATACAGTTCTGTGCCCAGTCCAAGGAAAAAAGAAAAAAACCCAAACCAAACAATCAAAAACACCAAAAGAAAGAAAAAAAAAGGGAAAAAACCTCAAACAACCAAAAACCCCCCCAAAAACCCAGAAAAAAAAAAAAGAAGCTGCTGCTAACTTCAATTTAGTCTTTACATTTCCACTAGAATTAGTGGAAAACATTAGAAAATGAGGGGCTCTGATAAAAATAAGAGATTAAGTGTCTTCTGGAATGTTCACTGAATCCTGAATACCTAAACCTGATGATAGATCATTTGTACTGGCTCCCACCTCATCTCTCTCCATCTTTGCTTGTCAGGGCATCACACTTACTAGAAAGAATTTGTCAGGCAAGATGCAGGATGTCAAGATCAGCTTTATCCTAAACAGCTCTGAGTGGCACCAGTCCTCCTTTAACTTCTCTTTGATTGGTAGGTGTCAATGTGTGTCCATGGGCCATTTCTCACCAGCCCTGAATGACTACAGGATAGTTTACATGACATATAGCTAGCTACTGGCTACCTCAAAAAGTCAGTTCCAAATGGTAATGGGACTGTGTGAGGAATGTATCCTATTTAACCCCATCTGGCCTTATAAACCCTCTTTGTGTCTGGATTGGATCATCTGGTTGGAAGTAGCAGTGTGGCAGTGAAGATGTGTGGCTGGGTAGTTTTGATAAAGCAATACAGACCATTTGCAGCTCATGGCTCCTAATTGTGTGCACAGTGGGCACCTGCACTGGGACCTTTGTGCCAGGCTGGGATATCTGTTTGCCTGGATGGTGCCAGAAAATTCTCAACCTCTTGGGATGAGGGGGTAGGGGTAGGAAACTGAAGCTTTAAAGAAACTGGCTGAATATTGACTTTGAAAGGGCTCTTCTTCAAACCAGAGGAGACAAAAAAAACCCCAAACAACCAGGGAATGAAAAAAGAGAGCTAGAGAGACTGCAGTGGCACTGCTTCAACCTTTGGGTTCCCCAGAACAGGGAGGGCCCTGTGTCCAAGTGTCCATGCTTTCCAAGAGTGAAGCACACTCCTCTAAGTAGTGATTGTACCAATCCTGACTTCAGACTGAAAAACTGCATCATACACCTGAGCTCTATCCCCTGCAACTGAGAAGGCAACAGCAGGAGACAAGACAGACTGTTGTGTCAGGTGCCAGCTGCAAATTCACAGTCCAGGCTAGGTGAAAGGTGAATGAACAGAGCACAGGGAAATGTACTTTTAAAATTCAAAGGTGCATCGCTATAGTGTCTGTGCATTAGGCAGGTCAAGGTAGGTCAGAGGCACTTGGAACAAAGGTTGGGTTCATAGAATTATCAGTTCTATCATCATTACTTGCTGACTGTTGATTGGAAAGGGTTAGGTCCTTTTGTGGTAGCCAGGAAGATTGTTAGAGCAAGACTTTTCTATCAGGAAATGAGAAGTTTTACTTGTAAGAGATCATGTGCTGATCTAAGCTGTCTTTCACCTCCTGCACCAGAGGGGCTGGGACCCTTATGTGCAGGTCTTCTCCAGCCCTGATGTCTTCAGGCAGCAGGGGCTTCCACAAATCCAGCTGTGCCAAGAAGAAAGGAATGCACAAATCAGGCTCTGTTTTCAGAATGAAAAAAAATCCCCAAACATTTAAGACAGAGTAGTTGCTTCATAAATGGAAGAAGTTTTCCTTCAGATTCTCTCCTTAACTATTCTCCAGTCATCTGTTTGTAGAGCATGCAGCACAGGCTTTGTGTTTGCACTGACTCAGGCACCTTCACAGGGCCATGCAAGGAAACAAACTTCTGCCCATGATGTCCTTCATTCCTGTCCAAAGTTACATGCCAGTCAGTTCTACAGCCCAGGACCCCCCTCTGCTTTTTGATTATTCTTACTCACCAGTAAAGTGCTGCAAAGGTGCTGAAGATGCTGGACTTGCTGAAATGTTTCTGGCACGATGTGCAATACCTGATCTCTGGAAATTCACCACAGAAACAATATCAGTTTTAATCTCAGTTAAAGTATCCACGGTTTCATAAGTCAAGAGGAGACGCTTTTGTTATGTAGAAGGAAGACAGAATGTGTAACTGAGTGCTATTCCAACAAAACCATGTCTGAGTGATGAATTCTTAGGGTGCTTTAGCTACAGCCAGGACTGAGTGATGTGAGTTTTCTGGTGCTAGAACGTTGGGTTAACTCTGTTTCCTTGCTGAGGGTGATTCTTTACTCACCACACTGTCTTCACTGACAGTGCTCACATGAGACTCAGTGTGTGGTTTTGCCTTTGCAGGACCAGGGACAAAACAAGATAATTGGTAACTTAAGTAAGCAAAGACATTAGATAGCCATGTTAAGAGAACATTTCTAAGAGCTTGATATGTTGACAAGCTACTTGTCATGAGAATAGTCAGTTTATTCCACATATAGTGAATAGTGTGGTCATATTCTTACTCAATTTGCAGGAAACAAAAATTTCTAGTACAGGATCTATCACTTTCTATTTCTAGAAAAAAACCACACAGATCTAGTGTCTGAGTGTATATTTCCATGAGGTCCCATGAAACTTTCATTTACTACAGGCTTAATCTGAAAAAAAATGTTTTAAGTTTACAAAGAATGAATGAAAATGGTTGGAAATGCAGTAAAAGGAAATCTGCATGTTCTGTTAAAAACCCTTTGTAATGATTTTTCTATTTTTTTTTCTTTCAGTGTTTGTTCAGATCAGCTCTCCTGGACTGATAGCAAGTGTGACATTTCTAATGAAAGGGTTTCATAATGAGGAGTGGATTTTGACAGCTACATTACGTTACTCAAAGGTGAGCTAGCAGTTATCCACTGTTGATGTGATAGAATGGGAAACCTCAGAAATGTTCCTTTTTGATGGTAACCAAGAACTGCTCACAATCTTCTTCAATGACTTCAGTGGGCCTTGGACCCTTTACAGGTTGAGTACAAAAAGGACCATTTTACATCTTAAAGCTTTTGTAACATAAATTCTTGCTGCAAAAGCCTTTCATGGCTTTTTATTAAAGCCATGGTCATTATGGTCATCAATATAATATACTGTCACCATCTGAACTGCAACTGCTGTCATTTGTGCTTCCATACACAAATGTACAGTTATCAGCTTAATATACATGCAAATAGAATTCACTATTCATTCACATCACCCACTGAAATATAGAGGGATTTGGATTTTTTCACATCTCTTGGAAATATCACCTTTGCTGATAGAGAAAAATAAAACTTGATAGTTAAAATGGGCTGTCAGTAGTGGCTCAGGAGGTGCTGTCAGCACAGAGGACCCTCATCCAGGGGGCAAAATGATTACATTTGCATTGCTAACGATTTGGTACAACAACCCTGATATCTTTGTAATAAACCTTGTAGATGCAGGATAAACATCTTTGCTAGGACAATAAACATCTCAGCTGCAGTTCAGAGTTTATTCTCTCTAAATGCCTGGGCTTGCTTTGCTCTTTGTCTATCAGGAAGGGAAACAATATCCTCTAATATCTTTCTATCCTCATTGACATTATGTCTTAATTACATCAAAGGGAAGAAATGCCAGACAGTCAGATTGCTGCCAGATGGCCAGCTCTTATTTACTGATAAACCTTTTACAATAGCCAGTGTGGAGACAAATAATTTTTAATAGTAAGCTAAGATTAGAAAGCACACACTCGTTATGATTATGGACTGGGAGTCTCTGGAGAAGTGCAAAGTCAGCCCATGTGACCACGTGAGAACAACAGTTTTTAAAATGCTACAGTCAAGCTTTCTTACCAAATTAAAGGACTGTTCTCAGCACAAGCTGTATTTCCTTGGGTGCTCATGGATCAGCTATTTCATTTAAGGTGTTGAACAGAGCAAATGACAACAAAGATGAGCTTTACCATCTTTGTGCAGGCACTGCCCACCCGAAGTTACACTGCCCATTTGATTAAATGTATTTTTAAATCCCATGCAAGCACTCAACAGGTTCAGTCCTAGACATCAATTAGAAACAAACATGAACACTACATTACCAAGGATATGTTGAATTCTATTCAGGGATTTTTTTCCCTGATAAAAAGCTAAAGACTCAATATTATCCAAGGGAAACAACACACTTTTAAAGAGTAGTGACTCTGTGTACTCTACCAGGAGCTTTGCCAGGCAAGTGATGGAACAGGTATACTGTGAAGGAACTTTCTTGAAGTAAGTATTTCTTTGTTTTCTTTCTTTTATGAAACTGTATTCTGGGGATATAATTAGCCTAGAGGCATTCAGCACTGGGCTACTTTGTTTACTTTAGAAAATTCCATGTATAAAGTTATCTAGGTGATCCTGCTCTGGTATGGGGGGTTGGACTAGATGATCTTTTGAGGTGATTCACATCTGTGAATCACATTCTGTGGTTCTATATGTGGATAGCTGCCCTCCACACTATCTCTGTCACTTCTACAAATCCTAACTGCTGTAAAGAGAGAGTGTTCTATCATTTCTTGCAAATTTGAGGGTGAAAGAAACAAAATAGTATAGACAGGCAAGCAGCATATTTTTATATCACTCATTTTCTTACAAAGCAGAACTGAGAATACAGCAAAACTAGACATTTCATACTTTCCAGCAACATTAATTAGTAATAAAAAATGTGATAATCTCATTTTTTTAACAGCTTGGGGTGAAGATTTTCTGGGCTGACTCCATTAGCTTTTTTTGATTATTGTTACAGATTTCTAACAGGAGTTCAGTGTCTGAGCTGCTTTTGAGACATCATCCTTTTCACATAACCTCAGCTGTCTTTTATTAATGGATATAGTTTTGCTTAGTCATCCCCCCGTTTACACTCAGAAAAGGCATTTTAGTCCTGCAGCATCTGATTTCAGAGTTCATTATGAAAGAGGCTAAGCCAAATGAATTTCAGCTAATGGAAGCAGAGCATTCTGAGGTACATTTGAGGGGCATTCTGTGGCTCTTATGACTGCAGCCATGTATTTGTTGGCTTGGATTTGGTTCACTCTTTCTCCAATTCCCATCTTTATAATTTATTTCCAAATCACAAGGCTTACAGCTTAGTAACCCTATTTCCAGGTTTTCACTTCAGAATTGTTATTATTAATCTTACGCAGTTGCTGAGAATTTCACTGCATGCACAATTCTTCGTGATAGCCTGTTCACACTCACCTGTTGTACTGAAATTTCAAGCTGAGTTCTCCAGGAATTAGCATCCCCAGAAAAAATATGATCCCAAGAAAAAGCTGCATCTTTGTGTAAAGAACCCAGCCCCAACAGTGCAGGACTGGAAAGGAGGAGGAAGATAGATCTGGAGTGAACATTGTATTTGTACCATTATAAAATACAATCAGATTTATCCTGGGAGGGACCCTACCCTTGTTGAATCATTAACTTCACTTCTTAATAGTTTTACTTGTCTTAGTTCTCCAAGCTCTCTTACACACCCCAAAACACAAATATAGGAAAATAGCAACATTCTCACTGAAGCACTTCTCCTAAGAAGTAGGAAGATTTTGCTGTATATCACATAGCTTATAAAAAATCATAGGGATGGGAATAACAAGAGAACACTGGTTACATAGGCTCCATGCTTGCTCACTTCCTTCCCATGTTTGTGTCTTTGTGGAGCACTTCTTTGACCTCCTAACTGCAATTCTGTCACTTGCCTAGCCAAAAAGAGGATATGAAAGAACCAACCAACATTCCTGGAAAAGGGAACATGGGGATAAAGTCTCATCTAAACCACTTTCCCTTGGACCAGATCAGTCTCTGGGTACAGACCACCAACTTCAGCTTCTCCTAACAGGTGTTTTTATTATATACTCAAAGCAGTGAGCTGGTTATTATTGGAAATGTTTCTTTTCTTGCTTAGTTCACATTTCAAGAGTAAACAGTTGAATTCCTTTCTTCATACACTATGGTTAGGCAGGTAGCACTGTTCTTCAGACCTGGTTTCATTTAGCTTTTTTCTTGGATTAAAGCTATCCCATGGTGACATAGTGCAGAAAACAGAGTGGATTTGGGGTGAGGGGATTCACTAAGTGAATTTGTTTGTGTACACATGCAATGGACATTATCTGCAATTGTGCTATCTTTGTAAATCATTCTTAGCAAAGTACAAAGTCCTCTCACATTACTACCAAGGCTGTAATCAAGGAAACAGGCAGCAGCAGAGCTGTACCAGTGTACAAGAGCTTAACTCAAAAGTGTGTTCTCACAAAACCAGGCTGCATGCAACAGAATAATGTTTTCTTCATAAATCACAGAAGACCCTTTATATTTTATTGCTGCACACTAGAACCTGAACCTGAAAATGGTGATTATTTCCCTCCATGTAGATATCCAACTCACAGTGACTTCCAGAAGAGTTGAAGGAAGCCCAGGTTATAGGATTAGAGGTAGCTCCATTTGTGAAGAATCAGAAAAACGAATTAATGTTGGAAGACCATATTCCATATTGGCATTCAGGACATCTGCTCAGATAACCTTTGCTTTTGCTTCCTTTGTCTCCACCACTGCTATGAGTTTGACTAATGTTTTGAAGTCTTCTTCAGTGTTGTCTGTGCCTTTTTACCAGCACTGGCTTTGAACTGGGGTTCAATCCCTTGAGAGGGATTCAATCTAGGAACAAGAAAAAAGGAGTCATAGAGGAAAAAAAACCAAAACCAAAACAAAAGGTTTAATCTTTTTTTTCATTTTCTCTTGCAAAAAAACATGTGCACAAATGGATCGAATCATGACACACAATAAAATTCAACTCCAGTCCAAAGCTTACACCTCAACACTGAAAGGAGAAGCTCTTTATTCTGTGGTGAAAACATTATTCCTATGGTGCCAAATAGTTATGAAGATAGATAGGGTCATTTCCCTTAATGGGCATCGGATTCAGAAGAAATGACAGTTGCTTGCTAGGTCTTTGATTCAAATTCCTTTGAAGTCTACTTGATTTTAATGGGCTTTAGATTAAAGTCCTGTGCAAATAATCATGGACATTTCTCACTGATTTGAAAAATGGACTTGTTTTGGGACTTCAGTAGATTTCTTCATAAAATACAGTGCTTAAGTATGTACTTAATGTTCAGCTTGCAAGCAGAATTGTAAAACTGAGAATAAAAACTATTAGGGATATTACTCTGTCACCAATAAAAAAATATCTTGGGACAAACAGTTAACTTCAACAAGCCTGTTGCTCTCTTGGGCATAAGTAATGTCTCTCACAGTAATAAAGTCTGTTCTTTGGTCAGGTTCTTACTGGCAGCTGCTTATCTTTCTACCAAATGTGCAAGGCAGCTTAATCCATTTATTCCCTCTTTGAAAACATTGTGCAGAAAGGCACAGGACATTCTAGGGAGAGAAAAGGTCGTAAACACATGGCACAAACATGCCATATAAAACCATGCAGTGTCCTTTCTTCCAAACAAGTTTCCTTTGCAGTTCTTCCATACGTTCTTCTTAGAGCTTCAGAGCATTTTTTCAGCATCGGTTTAGCCTCTCAGCTGCCCTGTGAGACAAGCAAATATTATTTCCACTACTTAAAAGATTAAGAAAGAAGGGGAAAAAAGTGACTCCCCAAGGTGACATAGGAACACTGCTGCAGAGCCAGGAATAGAATTCAGATCTCCTGACTCCCTGTCTGGTGCTTCCTTAAATATATGACCATCTGCTCTCCTGCTGGAAGTATAGATACTATATGCTGACTCCAACAAGCTGGCTGCTAAGCCTGTTAGTTTATCCTGTTTTTATCCCATACTGATATCATCTCAAGCTAAGCTTTTGGCCTGGAGTCAAAGTGATTTCCAGTGTTTGAATGATTCGACCTGCTTGTTATTGTTTTAACCTTGCACCACACATATGCTCAGCTATTTGTGACTTATCTGCATACAGTCTGTGTAGCAACAGCCACAAGCTAGAACTGTTTTGTTTAAAGATCCCATACTGAAGCAAATCACATGTTTTAAACAACTATCATATAGCAGTGAGTTTGATCCTGGTAGCTCCCTGCACCCAGATTTCCTACTGAGTTGCATGTAACTTTCAAGGACAAACAGCTTATGAAAAAAACATAAAATGTACAGATGTGTGTTTCTCCACAAACATCAGTTCATCCCATTAATCTTTCCCAGTTTCACAGCAAAATTCTGCACTGACTTCATATGAACTAAAAACCAAGCTAGAAGTAGATGGAATTCAACACGATCAACTTAATTTTTTATTTTATACATCATCTTGATTCTGAGAAAATCATCCTCCAGCAAATCTGTGTTCTCACTGCCACAGAAAACTCACAGTATGTGTCCAAGACAGATTCATCACCCAGTAAGGTCAATACAGTAGCATGCTGATTAATATGCCTTAAATCTTAGTCTTCTCGTCCTCTGGAGAAGAGAGGTGGATAACTCAAATGTTTTGCTAAAATATCCTCTGGTTATCACTGTAGCTTTACTTGGAGGAAACACACATTGAATTGACAGTTCTGTTTCTCATTGCCTTGTCACTGCTTGTTCTGTAGGTACTGTCTTTTTCTGTTAGTACTGATAGTTCTGTCTTTCTGAGCAATGATCAAAATATTCCAGTTCATTCTAGAATATTAAGTATATGGTCTTAATTCTGTAGTATATGAATATTCAGCAATATGTTGTGTGGTCTGCAATGTGAATCACTGTTTCTTTCAGTGTGCCAAGTCATTGGCTTTCACAGCTTTCTTAGAGAAAGGTTTTTCTGAAGATCTCTGGACTCCATTGTGATTTGACAGTGCTGACTGTTCTCAAGGCTCATTAGCTCCAGCAACAATCCTAGCAGAAGTGGGAATGTACTGGAAGCTATGTTGAGCTATGACAGTTATCTTCTAGAGTCATCTTGCTGAATTTTCCTCTCTCTCTTCCTCAAGACCACACTGAAAACACCTCATTGCTCTTATTTTTGGAATTTTAAAATAATCTTAAACCAGAAAGAATTCCAGCCAACAAACCCTAGATTAGAATTACATTACTGGTAAACCTTAAAATTAGTTCAATTAAGACAACCCTAAGTGTCGTGCAAGAACATCAGGTGACATAGGATATTTAAATTTAGTGGCAAAAAATTGCCAACTGGCACATGATCTAGTAATTCCAAGAGATCCACATTTACAGGGACTTTCAAAGATTTCTCTGTAGTTTTCACAGCATTTATACACATGCGTAGTCACATCTTTTGAGCCCAAACTGGAAATACCAGGGTGCTGTGTCAGTGTGGGAAATAACACCTACTTTTTCTCCACAAGTCCCATGTTGCACTTTTTAGATAGCTTTGCTGTCAGAGAGGAGCTTCAAGCACTTATTCAGTAAGCAATTCCTTATGGAAGCAGGCTGAGGCAGGCTGACAAAATTTGTTGGTTTAATTAGGCTGGCAGAGCAGCTTCCTCAAACACCTTTTTCTTTAACCAGGAAAGGAGACTGATATTCATGAATTGTCTTTCCATAATAACAGGTGGCCTAGGTGGCTATTTTTTTTCTTCATCCTTTAGACAGAAAAATGTCACTGCTAAAGAACCTTGAATTGGTCCTTTTACATACAAAGTGAATTCAATATGATACTTGCCACCTGTTATTAAAGGGTAGCAAACACTGTTGGTTCAGTTCTAGGAGTTAAGGGTGGTCACCTTTATGAGAAGTCATGCACAAAATCCAACGGTAAACACAATTCCCATGGGAAATTTGTCTGCATAAAGACTGTGCAATTTAACTTTAAAAAAAAAAAAAAGTGTATTTCAGACGCATAGTAAATTGCTGAACCCAAAGTCTACATACACAAGCTGGCTCCAAAATAGTTGTAGTTTGATTGAAGGAAAGATCCCATTTGATGATAGTTTTTGGGGTGTGAATCCATTGTCAGAAAGAGCAGTTAAATTTTCTCCCTCACCTTCACCAGTCCTGAAAACTGTCCCTCATAAGAATACCTTCTGATGGCATGATTAGAACTGATAATTCCAAAGATATTGCTCTGGGGGAAAGGGATTTTCAGAAGTGTTTGATCCTATATTGATGTTCTGAGAGGGCAAGAATTAGGCAAGAATCTTTGATTTTCTGAAGAAACAAAACTTCTTGCAAACCTTTAGCTGTCAAAGCAACATGTTGTTGGTTTTAATTAGGCCTTTTTAGTGAAGATGTTGCATAACTTTAAAAGCCAATTTTGTATTTTTAAATTTAAAAATTACCTTTGTAAGTACATACACTAGTAATATTTTATTGCTGCTGGCAGAACTGTAAAGGGCAGCCCATAAGTCTGTATTATTGCTTATGGTTAAAAAACAAGCTTACTGCACTGTATTCTGGAATAACCAACATTATTTTTTATTGCTTCTATTACAAGCACTAAAATACTTTATATGTGAATATGCTTGCAAATGATTTCTTAGATTCAAACAATATACACTATATTTACTTTAACTTAAGTAATTAGGTTTTGTAGCTATAAAACATGTTCAGATTAACCTTTGGCCTCTGTTCTATCAATGATACACATATTTGGCTTTGTGTTTAATACCAGTACCACTGAGCATAACAGTATTGCATGCATATGTGCAGGGAGATATGTATGGCCATGCAAGGTGAATGATACTAGAAACCACTCACCCAGCGTGAGGATCTGTTAAAAATGGTCATGATGTCCCAGAGGAATCTCAGTGTTTATTAATCAAACCAATAGTAGTTGCCAAAAGACATCAAAAAGGATCTTGTCTAGAGCCAAACAAGTCCATTCTGCATAACTTACACTCCAGAATTTCCAGAGTATTTTTGTAAATGAGCTTTAACAAATTAATAAGCTGGGTGTGAAGTGTGCTGTGTTTGTATATGTGTGACATGCAGTACCAACAGATTGTGTTTTGGGGCCTGATTTTGTAAAAGTTTATTGCTGAATAGTATCTGGGGCAGAGACTGGCTGGTGTAGTGTTGAGGTGCTTGCTGTGACAGGGCTAGGTAGGTTTGCAGTGAGGCTGTGGCCTGAACTGGTCACAAAGTCTGGGGTTCTTCACCAAAGAGAGCTGTTTCTTTCGCAATTAGCTAAGACTTTCTTCACTCTTATGGCTGAACTGTTGCTTTTCCATCAGCAGTGGAAAGTTTGGAAAGTTCTCTTTATATTCTGTATCAGAATGCATGGAAATCAAGCCTTCATCCTCCTCAGTACTATATTTTGGGAGGAGTGCTGCCTACTGAGAAGAAAGTCTTCTTGCTGACATCAGTAAAACACCCACCATTTTGTACTGTTCCTTGAGCAAAGAATAATACAGAGCAAATCTCTAAACACACATGCACATGGGTATTTTTTGGCTGCTTAACTTTTCAGATCTCCATGATTTTCTTTACATTTAAACAGAAGTGACCCAGTGAAGATTCATTCAGGAGATGGTGTGTTCCTGGGACAAGTGGTTCATTGGCACAATGGAGTATATTCTAAAAGCAGAGACAAATGCATCAGCAGTCTTTACTCTCTTGCCTCACACAGCACAGTGTATGAAGGGTTTAGGTTGCCTTTGTATTTTCTGCAAAGTTCCCCATGTCAAGGAACTGTCTGTTGTAGTGCTAAAGCTGTTATCTAACTGCTGAGCCAGCACTGAGGGCATGTAACAACCCAGTATTGGTCTTCAACATGTGTATTTAAAAAAATTAAGTAGTCTTTTATTAGGAGACTGACATATCATATGTGAGTTTTGTGCTTGATCTCTCCTCCCTCTCTAGCTACTGTGTGCAGTAACATCTTAACATACAAATAGATACTGTCCTCTACAAGCCAATGTATATTTCCTGAATCCCCTCTCATGTCTATCAGCATACATCAAGTGACAGCTCTCACCATTTACACCAGCCCCTGTGCAGTCAGAGGCCAGTTCACCAGCTCTTCCTTGCTGCAGGAGAAAACTGGGCTCACACAACAGCCCAGGTTTTCTCTTTTGCAGCTGTAGAGCCACAACCTGAGCTGGTTTGGATTGCTGCAGTGCTATGACTTTAATCTAAACCAGGTGAGGAGCCAGTCCCCCTTTCCCCACACTCACTCCCCACATACTTCCCAACCTTTCTAAAGGGTGGCCAAGCACAGATGACATGTTCAGTAAAATCTGTACCATGAAATTCAGTCAAATACTGAAAGTATAGCAAGTGCCCTTTGTGGAATGAACTGATAGGAGTAAAACTATGGCACCTACTCATCAGTGACAAAGAGTGTTCAGTAAACTGGCTCTGGTGGCATGAATAGAGGCCCTTACCTATAGCAGTGAAAAGACCTTCTCCTGTTTATAAAAATTTGCATCTTTCTACATAAAGCAAGAAGGTATCTGGGTTTTGGTGGGTGCCATGGCAACAATATTACTGGTGTATAGCACTGGAGCATTTTCAGAGAGAGGGAGCAGGATGCAACAAAAAGATCAGTGATTATCTGTGGACACAAGGGCTTTTTCTGTGGACACAGGGACTTTTTCTATAGACCCAAAGACAGATTCTCCTTCTTCTTGTTCCTGGGTGGCTATTTGCAGTCACCACCATGCTCATACCTCCACTTTATACTGCAGTTTTCCAGAAATAATATTAAAAAAAAAGTTAAAACCTGTTACAACTTGAAGGATGGATCTTAAACATAGTTCAGAGTTCCATTGTATGTGCATCACTTAATAGAGAACAATGCAGAACTACTAAAAACACAGTGATTACTGGCAAAGAACAAAGCCACTGGATTACATGTTCAGCAAAACATGTTTTAAACCATAACTGCTTTCAAACTATGCATGCAGAGAACAACAGATAACCATGGCTCTGCTTCTGAAATAACTCATTTCAGCACATTTTACCTGGGAGCAAATGCCCCACCTTTTCTGAGATATACAAAATGCCTCCAACTCTTTTTTAAATTCAGATGTTCTCTGGAACCTCATTCCTGCAACCTTATGTGTTCTGAGATTTGTGTGCAAAGAACTTTTAACAAACAACATAATACCTACTGCAATGGCCAGAGGGGGAAAAGAAAGCCAAACACAACAACAACAACAAAACAAACAAACATACACCAAAAAAAACCAAACAAAAACCAAAAACAACTAAAAAAATCACAAAACCCCAGCATTAGAGGGAATTCTTAATATTTCCTTCACTTTAGCATTTAACCAGAACCACATCTCTAGGCCTCTGCATACAAAGCATTATTTAACCTCTTGCCTATGCAGAAATGGTTGCAATACCTGAGAAACAGACATTCATTCTCTTATTCCAAGCTCCAGGTTCTTTAGATTCTGATTTCTTAACAAAAAAACAACAACTGTCTTGCTATATATTTTTTGTCCCTCTTTCGAGTCACTTTTGAACTTCGTGTTCAACTTGAGAGCAAGGTGGGAGTTTTAAAGATAATTCCTGGTGTTTCTTGTGAATAAGTGGCTGGAATATTTCATACCCTGAGAAGGATGGAGTTAGAGCTCAAAAGTGGCTTTAGACATAAACAGATCCAAGCAGGAGAAAGCTACAGGTCTGCAAATCCAGCTGCCTATGGAAACAATTTGTCTTTTTCCAAACACTCACTGTTCTTGTTCTTCATTACTTCACAAACCTGGTTTCATTCTTGCTCAGATGGTACCGGTTTCTTTTCTGTTCAATCAAGAGCCTTCTTGACCCTTGCAGCCCACATTTTCTGCCTTCCTGGGTTTGCTCTCATTTTAGATCTGTTCACACATCCTGCAACACTTAATGTCATCCTTTTGGGCCAGTGAAATTTGCTATATATCTGAACATCTACAAATCCTTCTCACAATGTTTTCTTACTGATTGGGTGATACACGACAATGATCTGAAATTGTCATATTTTTGTATGTGAATACCCTTCAGATGACCAGAAGAATTCAAAGGGAAAATCTACCAGATAAACCAGCTACTGTTCTGTAGTAATATAAGGTTTATGAATTAAAAAATGTCCAAAAGCAAGCAGCATGTTAAAAAAAAACCCAAGAATCACAAAAGACAGTTTATTTCTTTGAGATTAGCAGAACATGTATTTAAATGCAATATTTCATACATCAGAATGAAGGAAAGATTTGCATGGGTCTAGTTTTCAGACTTTTGTGTGACCCAGGCATTATGGGTTCTGTCCATTAATAAGATACTTGATTAATTAATAAGATCACTCCTTGTTCAGAAAAACATTTTGCCTACTGCACTTACAAAGTGTTCCAAAGTGTCAATAAAAGTTAGAAACCTGTTCTGAGCCTTCGGGCAGGCTGTGAAAATAGTAGAGAAAGCTGTGGCTTGCATCTCCTGTTAGCTGGCCAGAAAAAAAGTCTAGCATCTGTTTCACTTTAAAAGGGGGATTTTGCACCTTTTGTACCGAGCAATCCATGCAGTGACAAAATGCACAATTACAGGAGCAAAGTGATTATTGTTGGTCTTCATTATAAGTCTCAATTAATTTTAATAAGCGTGATTCAGGAGAGATAGGGGAGAAGGGTTGTTCTCAATACAGATTGCAATGCACAAAATGGGATTAAATCTCCCCTATGAGATGAGTTGGACACATGAGAAATCTGGGTTTATTTCAGACACTGCAGCAGAGTAGCTTTTTAGCAGATGTAAAGATTCAAGAAACCCCCAGCTTGAAGTCTCTCTGGCAGCAGCTACATAGCACTCGGAACTATGAATCAGTGTAGGTGGCACAGTAATGGCTTCAATTAGTCAGTAGCATAAAACAAGGTGTTTTAATAAGCAAGGTGATCATGATGATAGACTACTAGACTTCCATACTGCTTGTGTATGTTTCCACCTACTCATAAGATGTTTGGTAAAGAAAAAAGACAATGGAGATCAGCTCATTTAATGCAAGATGCTATGCCCTTTTGTGCCCACTGATGGCTAATTCTGTCCAGTCTGCTGGCACCCAAGAGGAGGGTCTATGTCAATAGAGCAATCCCTGAATGTTTTCAGTTTTGGAGCTAGGCTCTTTGAAAGGGAGAATAAAGCACGTTGTGAAAACAAGGTATGTTGCAAGATAGAGGTAAAAGCAGAGGCCACGGCCCCAGATTTGTAGGGGCTGTAAAAAGGCTACCAAGGAAAGATGAGGTTGAGACAAGGAATTTAGTGGTAGCACCTTTCCTGGGGGGAGCAATCCCTGGATATTTTCAATTTTGGAGCTGGTTTCAGCCAACAGCAGATAAAGCACAATATGAATGCAACACGTTATGCAGGCTGCAGGGTAAAGAAAACCTGGCAGCTCCAGATTCTTGGCGGTGTGAGGAGCTGGAACCTCGGGATAAGAGAATTAAGGAGCTTCTCGCAGCGAGCGGCTGAGATCTGGTTCTGTAGCCTGGGAGAGGCACATGGCCACTGGTAGGGATTTATTCACTGTCTCTGCTGCCTCCTTGTGGTCAGACGGGTTCTGACTAGAAGACGTTCTGCGGGCTGCAGCAGGAGCAAAGGTGACAGCCCCGTATTTCTTGGGGCTTGTGAAAGGGCGGCCAGGGGTAGGCGAGGGCCACGAAGAGGATTCAGGGCCAGCACCTTTCCTGGAGGAGCAATCACTGAATGTTTTCGATTTTGGACGTCCGATCTTTGCTACTGCACGTTGTGAATACAATATGATGTGCAGGCTACAGCCTAAAGCAAAGGACGAGGAACACACCCGTGGCCTCTTACACAGCCGAGCACAGGTAGCCACAGCCGTGCCCACCTGGGCTGGGCCTGCTCTCGTTGCTCAGCCCAGCACCATCACCGGGGCACTCGGGGCAGTCCCTGGCTGCGGACTCCCGCCTTGACGTGCCGGCGGCCGGGAGCGTATCCTGCTCCCTCCCTGCCGGAGCATCCATCCCTCGGGCAGCGGAAGAGATTTCCCGCCCGGCCTTCGCCGCCCGAGGGCCCAGCGGGCCGGCGGCCGCCGGCCGGTCCCGCAGCTCCGGGCCCGC